>APFE031127955.1:1612-13206 GCA_000404065.3 Pinus taeda | reverse complement strand
TAGACCACCAATGTACTTCAAAAGAGTTTCTGGTGAGTCTAATGAGATACCCAACATCAATGCTCTCTTTCTAAATTCTTGAGTATACCCTTGTACACTTTTCCCTTTCATCTGTCGAAGAGTTTTCCAACTCATCATGGCTTGTTACATGTAGGCCAATGGATAGAATTTATTTTTGATTGCAGCAACAAATTCACTCCAGACAGAGATGGTCTTACCATGTATTTCATATTAGCTTCGGTTCTGACTTCCCACCAAACCAAGGCAGTGCCTCCTAGGCATAGGCTTGCCAGCTGAACCTTACTCTTGTCCAAGTCTATGTTCTGTACTTTGCAATACACATCAATTTGTCTAATCCAATTGTCCAACTTTTCAGCATTTAGCTCTCCATCATATATAGGCAAATCAAACTTGACATCCAGTTTAATCAAAGATAATTTCTTATTATGCACAGGGCTATTAGGAGGTGTAGGAAAGCTTTCTTCTTTCCCCTTTTCTTTGGAGTGGTCATGGGAATGAGACTCATCTTCTTCTTTATCTTGTTTCGAGCCCGATGAATCTTAATCCTTATGCTTTCTAAAGCCCCTATACATTTCTTCTACCATGGACTTTATAGCTAGAAAACTTTCTATGGATTGAGGGTCTGGCCCTATAGAACCTTCTTCTGACATTGTCTTCCGAGAATAGACTCTCCCAATTTCAGGATTAGCTTCCACCAACTCTCCTTCTCCTAATTTGAGCTTTGATCTAGTGAGCATTCACAGCTAAACCAACACAATCTTGTCTAACCTTACAGCCTAGAGCTCTGATACCATTTGATTTGATAATCACCCTATGAGTGACCTCAGTTGAAGATTTGTTAAACAAAAGTTATTACAGACTCATGTGCTGGTGTGTGTGTTCTGTGTTATTCAAGCAATAGATCGATCAAATTGCCAATACACAAACATTTAAATGGAAAGACAATAGAGAAATACAGTAAGAAACACAAAGACACAAACAAATTTTAATAAGGATTTCACCCTATTCCCCAGGGCTACGTCTCCAGTCCAGCTTCAGTGGTGGCCTTGTTTTATTGTGTCTCATAGCGGAGAAATTACAATACAGGGACTCAATATGAGTTCTCCTGATAGCAGATTTTTCTAGGTAGGGTGGTTCTTGAATTTCCCAGGCCACTTAGAGTTTGCAGACTCTTGTTCTTCCTACCAGCTCTATGACCCTCGGTCTATAGTGGAAAGAGCTGAATGTGATGCTCAGTCCGGACAAATTCCCCTATGAGAAGGCTTGAATCTTCAAGCTCTCTGGTGCTCGATGCTACCTGTGGTCATCTTGGCCCCCTGTCTCCTCTGCTTGGCTTTACTATTCTCTGTGTTTAGTCCTCCTCTCAGGGTTCACTGTTCACTGTCTCTCTTGGTTGCTTAGATTCCTCTAAATAAAAATCCTCTCCCTTCGACTGTCTCTGTTTATGGCTTTAACCATTCAATCCGTATTCCTGTTCGGTTCCTCTCCCGCCTGCACCGATTCACCTTCTGTAGCTGCACTTGGAGTTCCCTGTTCGACGTTAGCACGAATGCTCGAGAAGTGCCACGTGTCTCCATCTAACTGGTGCCAACATGCTTCGTTGGTTCATTTCTTCATTTATGTCGTGGATACGTTCTTTCTCCACCATGGCGGTCAAACGGATTCCAAATCCTTTTAAATCACAGCTTAATTCCCTGTCGATTCCGCTCCTTTTTATCGGGCGCAATCTTAGTCGTCCGATCTAGGCTCCTCCAGATCCAACGTCATATGCACGTTGAGCACAGTTGACTTGCTCGACCAATAACGCATGATCACGGCGGTTTTTCTCTCACCTCCACTACCATGCGTTGATTGCTGAGTGGGATCGCTCCGCTCTCCTCCAAAACCTCTTACCGTTCAAGGGCACCCCGATCAATACCTCCAGTTTTCCAGAGCGCAGGTCCTGCCTTTGTCCTTTAGCGATTTTTATTTCTCTGCCCATGGTTCTTCGGCTCCCAACGTGACCGAGTGCTTAAGGCTCCCCCATTTTGGCCCTGTTTGCCTAGCGATGCACGATTAGTGCAAAGCGCTAATCGCTAATCACGCATCAAAATCGCCTCCTTTTCCCAATTCGGGGCTCTCAGGGGCTGTTTTGACCTCCTGCGCAGTTTCCATGGGCCTCGATCAACGTGCTTTGACCGAGGTCCTTGTCGTTCCATGTCGGTTGCCATGGCCACTGGTTTAAGGCATTTTTTGATCGTTGTTTCTGGAATTTTCAAGGATTTGTTCAACTTGATACAGTCAAGGTTCTTGACAGTCTTTTGTGGCTCCGATTCGGATCAAGTGAAGTGAAAGGATGCACTTGAGTCAATCAACCATGCCTCAAGATCTACATGTGTACTTGAAGAAGCCAAGTACACATCCCCACCTTCATCTGAGGTGGTCTTCGCCTCTACAGAAGGAGCATCATCAGATCCCTTTCCTTTATCAGGAGCTTTAGATTTACAGTCCCTTTTGAAGTGCCCTTCCTTTCCACATTTCCAAAACACCACCTTTACAGGTTTTCCTGGAGATTTATATCTCTCTTTACATTTAGATCTCCCACTCGATGACTTATTTTTGTTTATGTTCTGGGACCGTCCTCGTACAGACAAGGCATCACCATTCTGGCTCTCCATATTTTTCCGTCTCGTCTCCTTCGTCAGCAAGGCTGAGACTATTTCATTAAATTGCAAGGCAGTTGCATTGCTACCTATTGCAATAACCAGACTATCCCACGGATCTAGTAGAGAACAAAACAAACTGATGCACTTATCTTCATTTGAAATTTTAATATCAACAGATGCTAATTGACTTACCACAGTATTAAATGCATTCAAATGTTCTGTCACCGAGTCTCCATATTTAATCCTTAGGTTATACAACTTTTTTCGCAGGAACATTTTATTCACCAGAGACTTAGATTGGTACAAAGTCCTTAACTTGTCCCACAAAGCCTTTGCCGTAGCTTCCCCTGATACATTCAACAATACTGAATCTGAGACACACAATCGTATTGTGCTCTTTACCTTCCAATCCAACTTCTTCCATTCTTCATCGGACACTCCCGTTGGTTTAGTACCCGAATCTAACACGATTCACTGATCTTTATCCACCAATAGGTCCTCCATCTTGATTTTCCATAGCTCAAAACTCTGACCATTAAATTTCTCTATCTCTATCTTTCCACTACTCGCCATCTTCTTTCACCACCAGAATCGATCTCGCAGATCTCCCACTGAATAGGGTTTACCACAGTTTGAGTGAAACCCCTCAGCAACAAAGGCGTCCCCTTGAAGCCAAAACAACTCCGATACCAAATGTAGGTTTTAACCCCATACATAAATTACTTGCATATGAATTCTAAAACATGAAAATAAACAATGCGAGAGCATAACACATAAAAAACATATACACAGAGATTTTCCCCTGGATCCCAAAACCGCGACTACCAACTTGATTTTTCATTATGTTTCTTTCAATGTTATAATACATATTTATACATGCCGAAACATCCAATACCATGGACCGAAAACCATTGCGTCCAAAACATGTGCGAAAAACATGCACAAAACCATAGGTGGGTCTGCCTAACCTAACATAGGGTCCAAAACCAAAATTTTCTGGGGCGCTATCCCAGACCCCATAAAGTGGGGTTACGGGTACACCTCAAACCCCCTGTGACCTCCCCCCCTCTAACCCCCGGTTAACTACGTGGGCTAGTCATGGAAAGAATATAACACAACCCAAAACTCTGCACAAGTATAATCTATCTCACTTCCTCACAAGCTGACTTTGGCCAATACTTAGCCAATTTCCTGCTTGCCCAAGCCCCTATTTACTTACGTTGTTTCCTTGGGAATTGGGCCCCTATTCAATAGGAATTTCCCATTATGGAATTGCGCAATTGCCTTAGGTCCTTCCTCTGACTACATGCACCATTTGTACAACTTGATCTAGTTTACAACTAATAGTACACTTCCCTTGAACTCCAATCTCAACTGGGTAACTCGAATTCTCCGCATGCATGAATTAATTATGGTTGATTTATCAGTTACTTGGTTGAACACATGAAGTTTCACCCCACTTCTAGACCTCCTACTAGTTCCTCCAACAGTTGGAACTAGTTTAACTGACATAAACTCAAATTAACTGAATTAAAGTATTACAACTCAGATTAAACTCAACCTAGGCTCCTAAAATTTAGGAACCACTCTACATGACTCAAGTTAGGCCCTCTACTCGAATTAACTGAGCTAACTAAGTGAAATTAACTTAGATAACTCATTGTTGTTGTCTTGTGATGTGGAATTACAATTTTCTCCTAATTTAATTCAAGGGAAAATTAAATCAAGTTTTTATTGTTGCCATTTTCAACACTCCCTTTCAACCAAAAACGGATTCACATATACCCAAATCCAACACCTTTGGAATGTAGTGCATGCAACAATTATCTCTGTTGTTGTTACTACTACAACATCTGCAGCTAAAAGCATCCAAAAAAATAAATAAAAAAATAATCATTGAATCAACTTACTACTGTCTACTAGGAAAACTTTGTTGTTGTTGACTCTGCTACTAAGCCGCCTGCTTTGCTATCAAAACTGCTCTGCACTCCTCAATATTTGACTGGCATTGATACTCCTACTACTGAATATTATGGGACCCAGTAGCAAGGTAATGATCCATGAGACAAAAACACCTCAATGGACCTTGCCCAAATTCCTGCAACTCTTAGGACTATTGTTTCACATTGCCCTACCTCACACCTAGAGGCATGGATTCATGTGCTCCCTCTTCCCACTTGGCTCGAACTCTCCTCCTACTAGAGGTCTTTGACTGATCCTCTTCTTCATCATCTTCCTGATCAACCCAACTGCCAATTTCCTGAGTCTTCCTCTTGAGAGCTAAATCATGCTCCCTCTCAACCACAACATCTCTAATACTTGCCTTACTCCTCAAGGATGTGCATGCATATTCCTCTAATGTGTATAGGACCTTGATCATGACACCAAATTTCTTAATTTGACATTGATAAAGATGCTCGAGGTAGGCCTTCCCATCTCTGAAGACTACCTCATACCCTTTGTCTTCAATCCTCAATTCCTTCATCAATTCAAGTTTCTTGGATTCATTGCTATTATTGAATATCTCATTGAGAGTCTTCCACATAGCAAAGGGAATCTCTTTTCCATGTAGTTTCAAGACTATGTGGTCTCTCACACCCTCCAGGATGATTCTCCTGACTCTAGCTACACACTTCTTCCAATCTGCTAGATTCTGAGCATCAACTGTTGCTGGTTTTTGGATATCATTATCAATGAATTCCTTCAACGCATTATCGTCCAACACTACCTCCACGTGGTCCTTCCAAAAAACATAATTCAAGATTCCCTCAAGGGCATACTCGAGGCTTAGTCTATAGAAATCCATCCTCCTAGCTCTGAAGAAATGGCCTTTTAAGTTTGACCCCCCTGCAATAACAAGTTCAAAATATTCTCTACTGTGATTCCTGCTCTGGTACCGTACAGAAATTCCTTGTAGATTCAAATTTCTTATGTAATATGCTAAAACAAAATACTTGAATCTAATCTACTCATCAATGGAAACAATTAATTAATCGAGAAATCACAACATAAAAATGAGACAAGACTCAATCACATATGCTTAGAGATTTATCTAAGGGGAAAGCATACTGCTCAAAACCCCTTCCTATCTGTATATTGCATTAGATCAGAAAAATAGAGAAGAAAATTCAATGTTTGTTCAACCTAAACAATCTCTGCACAATTATAATATATCTCACTACCTCACAAGCTGACTCTGGCCAATACTTTGCACATTTCTTTCACGCCCAAGCCCCTATTTCCTTACACCATTTCCTTGGGAATTAAGCCCCTATTAAATAGGAATTTCCCACTCTGGAATTGCACAATTTCCTTACGTCCATCCTTTGACTACATGCACTATTTATACAACTTGAACTAGTTTACAACTGATAGTACGCTGCCCTTGAACTCTAATCTCAATTGGGTAACTCAAATTCTCTTCATGCATGAGTTAATTATGGTTGATTTATTAGTTAACTGGTTGAACACATGAATTTGCACCCCACTAATTGATCTGAAATTAAAAATAACGCAACAAATTATAGATATAACCATAAATATAGAGATGTAGCAGAAATAACACTTAATTTCATTAATATCAACTACTGAAATATGCTTACAAACAAAATGGAAATAAGACTACCTCGGGTAATGGTAGATTATCTCTGAGAAGCACGACTACATCCCTCTAAACTGTGTTATAATGAGGCTCAAGAGCCTATTTATTATTGAAAAACACGACAAAACCCAAAAACCCTAACCCCAAGAGATGTAACGCCAAGAGTTTGTGGGCCTCGTTGGGGTTAGTTGGGCAGCTAACTTCCTGGGGTCATAACTTGGTCATATTATCTTTGTTTGGTGTGTACGATAACTTGTTGGAAAGGTATCTCTAAGTACTACAGGATTTGCCACAGGACTACAGTGGGCCTCACAAAACGTCATTTAGGGGGTCAAAACTACTCTAGAAGTTTAGGACTCAGAAAACTGTTAAAAATAGTAAATGCTGAAATAAACAAGGAAACAAATGAAAACGACTGGAGGTGTAAGTGGAATAGATGGGTGGCCACCAATATCCATCTAGACCACTGCTAGACCTCCTACTATTTCCTTCAATTGTTGGAACTAGTTTAACTGACATTAACTCAGTTCAACTGAATTAAACTATTACAACTCAAATTAAACTCAACGTAGGCTCCTAAAATTTAGGAACCATTCTACATGACTCAAGTTAGGCCCTCAACTCAAATTTACTGAGCCAACTAATTGAAATTAACTTAGTTAACTCATTCTTGTTGTCTTCTGATGTGGATTTACAATTTTATCCTAATCTAATTCAAGGGAAAATTAAATCAGGATTTTCTTGTTTTTGTTTTCAACACCTAACACGTGTGGCCCTCCATCGACCAAAAGAAGTTGCATTGGGGTGGAAATATCTCGACAACTAGAAGAGACCTAATGAGAGATTTATTCTAGGATAACCTCAAATGAAATAACTGACCAACCAATTTAACAAACACAACTAATACATGACAAAGAACTAACTGATTCTACCTAATCCTACCTATGATCTCCTATCAAAGATGTATCAATTTGGAGTGGAATTGTTTGACCCATGGAAGGGTTTCAAGTGTGCACCATTCACCCATCATGGTAGTAGAATACCATCTAGTTATGCAAGTTTGACAACACCTAATTCCTTTACTTTCGCAACAATAAAAGGTCCCAATCAATGCATTTCTAGCTTCTTAGGAAAATTCAAGAATTTGCTATCATATAGCAAAACATGTCCTCCTACCGTAAATGATTTCTGCTTAATTTGTCTATCGTGCCATTCCTTCTGCCTTTTCTTTTCGACTGTTTTGATGGAAATCTACCATGAATCTAGCCTCATCCAGTTCTGAGAGTTCCTCCAACCTCTTCAGAATTGACTCTTCCTCCTTCATATGAATGGCGTATGCAATGAAAAGGCTGGAAATAGTGAATTCAGTGGGTACCACAACCTCTCATCCATATACTAGCTGGAAATGTGTATATTTGTGTAAGTGTTTAAAAATTGTGTGATATGCCCACAGAGTCATTGGCATCCGCTCATACCAATCGTACCTATTGTCTGAGCATATATTGGTCAAGCCCCTTTCCAAAATCTTGTTGAAAGCCTCCACCGTACCATTTTCTTGAGGGTGATACAAGATGCTCCTATGGTGTTGTATCATAAAGTTATGAAGTAAGGAGGAATCTATTTCATTTATGAAATGGGTCCCCTAATCACTAATGAGGCTATGGGGGAAACCAAATTTGGTGATGACGTTCTCAAAAATAAATATGGCGATGATATCTGCAATACAATCCTTAACTGGTGCGGCCTCCACCCATCTAGTAAGGTACTTTGTGGTAGTGATGATATATCTAGCATGGGAGTGGCATGTTGGCAGATTGATAGGTCCTATAAAGTCAATTGCACATTTCTTAAAGATATGCAATGCTGTATTGGTTGCAAGTGCAGTTCATCTCGGTATGATGGTTTCCCAACACTTTGGCAAACGTCACACCTTTTGGAATATTCCTTTGCATCCCTAAAAACTGTGGGCCACCAGAGCCTCGCTTGCAGTGCTTTACTTGCGATGGCATTTCCTCAACATGGCCTCCCACAACCCCTGAATGGCACTCCCATAATACATCCTGTCTCTCGTGGTTGAGGACACATTTGTGTAACACTTGATCAAGGCCCAATTTCTATAGTTGATTCAGATTTAAATAGGAACACAAAAAATTACAGAGATAACCATAAATACAAAGATGCAACGAAAATAATACTTCATTTCATTAATGTAAAATACTGAAATATGCTTACAAACAGAATTGGAAATAAACCAGCTAGGGCGATGGTAGCTTATCTCTGAGAAGAGATGTGGCGGCTACATGCCTCTGAACTGTGTTACAATGAGGCTCGAAGGCCTATTTATTGTTGAGAAACAATGCCAAACCCTAAACATCCAAAAACCTAACCCTAGAAGATGAAACACCAAACTGTTGGCCCCGTTTGGGTAAATTG
Source organism: Pinus taeda (assembly GCA_000404065.3). Lineage (NCBI taxonomy): Eukaryota > Viridiplantae > Streptophyta > Pinopsida > Pinales > Pinaceae > Pinus > Pinus taeda. The sequence continues at coordinate 4,506 of APFE031127955.1, read as the reverse complement.
GTACATCAACTTCTCGGGGTCGTAACTTTGGCACCCAATCTTCGTTTGACACGTACAATAACTTGTTAGAAAGATCTATCCTAGCTTTGCAACTTTGGGAAGAGAAAAATCTGTCCATGGACCCATGTTGCTCCCAGATTTCCCCAAAAAAGTCGTTTAGGGCCTCAAAACGACTCCGAAAAACTGCTAAAAATAGTAAACTGTGCTACAATTAAGGAAACTGAAAAGCTGAAAGAGACAGTTGTGGGGGTCCAAGTGGGATAGGTGGGTGGCCACCAACATCCACTTGGATCATTCCTCCCCCCTTAGGAAGCAATGGTCCCCATTGCATTGAGTTCCTCCATCTGCTGAACTTGGTCCCCGGTGAGCTGTTCTGCAATCTCTGATGTGTCCAGTAATGGTGGGAAGCATGGTTGAGGGTGGTACACATTGAACACTTGGTGAAGACGAAGGAATGGAGGAATGTTTTGCTCCAAATCATTGTTTCCCACAACCTTGGTAATGCTATAAGGAACATGTCGGAGTGGTCTGAGCTTCTGATGGGCTCTTGCAAGGCGTTCTTTTTGCATATGTAACCAAACTTTGTTGCCCACCTGAAACTTGTGTTGTGGCCCTGTGGGTGAGGAGAAGTTGTTCTTGTGTTCTTTCATGACCGTATCCCTCTGCTGCTGCTGCTACATGGACAAACCCTTCATAAGGGTCATGGATGTGGTGACGATCTTCCCCTTACTTTGAACTAGATAGAAAATAAATTTCCTAGTCTGTGAGATAAGCTTGTTTCCTTTCTTAGTAGCAATCAAAGAGGTGGTGGTAGGTGGGGTTACATCCGTATAATGAATTACACAAAGAAATAATGACAACACGAGGCCTTGACTCATACACAGCATGTCACCTCCACAAGTATGGCTGGCCTAATAATACATCACAGACATCCAAAGGTGTAACATCACACAATACCTCGTCTATGAAGGGTTTGATGCTATAGGGAAGGCGAAACTGTTGGCGAACTCGAAGATCTCGTCCTAGGTGAAGCCACCTGATATTGTACAGTTGCGAGTGTGGTGTAGTCGGTAGGTCCAACTGCTTCACAACCTCTGCTGAAATGAGGCTCTTTTGGTTGCCACTGTCGACAATGAATTGCAGCGGGGAACCCTTCACCCACATCTGTGAGTGGAAAAGACGCTCCCCCTCCTCTGGATCTTCAGGCTCATTCTTCTAGATCTTGGTGGTGGCAACAGTGACACTGGGCTCGGCATCGATGATCTCCTTCCCTTTGCCATTCCCCTTGTCAGGTTCTGACTCAGGGTCAGAACATGCATATGATTCTGAAGCCTTCAACTCAGCCACTAGTGACTGCTTGGTCCGACACTCACTTGTGTTGTGAGTGGGGCTCTTGTGGAACTCACACCACTTTCCTGTGTCCTTCTTTGACTTCGTGGTGTTGTTATTTTCTTATGGCTTTGACGGGTTGTCTTGGGTCATCCCACCTTGGATTTGTCCTTTGGTCTTCAGATTCACAGATCCAAAGTCTAGCTTCTTCTGTTTGAACTTTTTCTCAATTTTGACAGTGTATCGGTACGTCGTGCCAAGCGAGGAGATGTTCAGGAACTCCATCTTTTCCTTGATATATATGTGTAGGTAGCCGTAGTATTTGAGTACCAAATGTAGCTCAAAATCTTTGATACCCAACTGTAGCGTGGTCCACTTTATGTAGTCCTCATAGCTTTTGATAGGGTAGTATTGCTCCTTGATGGCATCTCGGAAGGAATTCCAAGTGGGTGCAGCTGAGAACAGTGAGTTCATACTTTCATCCTTCTGCTCGTAGTAGGTTTCCCACCAGTCCTTGACGTGGGGGGCTACTTTGAGAAGAGTGAAAATAATCTTTTCTTGACTTGAAAAATCATGAACAGAAAAATACCCTTCTAGCAGATTTAACCATTTATCTATGACATTTTCATCTATTTGACCCTCGAAGATGGGGATTTCAAAATTAAGTTGTACCTTAAAGGGTGTGGCATTTCCAAAGTAGCTGTTGGAAAATGATGCGTCACCTTTGGGTAGCCGCTGAAGGATCTTGACAAAGCTGTCCATCATTGCATTCCTTTGTCGCTCGAGGGCTTCTTCAAGCAAGATTTTGATAGGATCTCCTGCCCCCTCGTATTTCTTTTCATCCGCCATGGGAGGCCGTCGGGATTTGTGAGGCTGATCTTGCAAAGGTTCGACCAGTTCAAGCCCTAACTCCTTATATCCCAACCTTGTTGGGGAAATGCAAAGAAAAAAAGAGAAAAAGTAGACCGCTCTGATACCACTAACCTAGATTTAAACAAGAACGCAACAAATTACAAAGATAACCATAAATGCAAAGATGCAACGGAAATAATACTTCATTTCATTAATGTAAAATATTGAAATATGCTTACAAACAGAAATAGAAATAAACCAGCTAAGGCAATGATAGCTTATCTCTGAGAAGAGATGTGGCGGCTACATGCCTCTGAACTGTGTTACAATGAGGCTCGAAGGCCTATTTATTGTTGAGAAACAATGCAAAAACCTAAACATCCAAAAACCTAACCCTAGAAGATGAAACACCAAACTGTTGGCCCCGTTTGGGTAAAATGGTACATCAACTTCTCAGGGTCATAACTTTGGCACCTGATCTCTGTTTGACACGTACAATAGCTCATTAGAAAGATCTATCCGAGCACTACAACTTTGGGAAGAGAAACATCGGTCCATGTGTTGGGTCCCTATAATACTAGTGATTACCCAATCACTATTGTAGTTTTATCCCTTATTAATATTTTTGTGCCCCTATTGTCCCCATATTGTTATTACTGTGCCCCATAGAATCCCCCTATTGTTATTTTTGTGGCTTTATATTATTATTGTTA
>APFE031127943.1:0-10322 GCA_000404065.3 Pinus taeda | reverse complement strand
CCCCACCCTCGAAATCCAGAGCTTTTCGGCTGAGCCAGCTGTGAAGAAGAGCCTACTATGCAAAGCAAGGGCTGCCACGGCTGACCTACAGGAGCACTGGGCGGGGCCGATGTGGAGACAGAGGATGAAACCCATTTAAGAAGGAGCTCAGATGGGAACGATGAGAAGGAGTTGGAGGAGTTTTCCTAGCTCCGCAAGGAATTGCCTGCACATAACCCGACTCCCATGATCAGAATCCTCAACGGACAACGGAAATGGATTTAGCATGAGGATGTCAAATATATCATCACGCATCTTCTTCGAATACGCGAAAGAAATATTGGTCACAGAGTGTATAAATGGCTGATCCAACAAGATTGGTTTGAATTTGACCCTGAACTTGCTACTAAACTAGCAGACATTCTGGCCAAGGACCTCAAAGTTGTAAGATGTCGTGATGTGTTTGATGATATCATTAACCGAGGCTATGTGCCTTGTGAATCTACATTCAATTTCTCATTTTAGGCTTACAAATAAATTAAGAGCCCTTCAATCTTCTATATCTAGCACATTCAGATCATCTACTCATGTCACACATCCATCATTGAATCCCGTCATTCTTAACTGATCATGAACTAGAAGAAATGACATGCTCTTGTCAGAATGTTCGATTCTCATCACTGTAGAGAGTATTCTCATGTCCTTGCAGCAAATGCAATCTGGACGCTATGTTGTGTAGCCAAAAAGGTTCATTCTCTCTGTGCTTACTGTGTTAAAATTTCCGACTCTGTTTCAGTCTCTTTAATCCCTTCCTGAATCACTCATGGACTCAAAACTCCCCTCATTAAACTTGTCCTTTGAATAAAAATCAGTATCTTCATTTCCTGCTCCATTTTCAATAACTCTAGCTTTAGGTTTCAAAAACTCTTTCAATGGATCCAATATGTAAGGCTCCATCAACTCCCAAACCCAGATTGCGTCCTTACCTTGTCATCGCATCTGAAACTGCTTTCCCTTCCTTTTTATGACACAATTTATTGACTTCATTCTCAAGGCTTTCTCAACACATTCAACATCTTCAACTTTATAGTTTTGTGCATAAAATATAACATCTCCAGAGATGCTCTTACGTCCACCATACATATACCAGTATGCTAGAACATAGGAGATAGCCACCGATGTATAAGCCGCGGCATTACCATCGACCCCCCTGGTCTAAATTGATTTGCATAAAATCAAAAACTACCATGAATCACAGTAGAAAAATGAGGCGGTATACCTACAACTTGAATTTTCAATCGATCAACTGGTTTCAGCCATTCATAAAATGTGTCGTATATGTGTGCTTTCAATACATCCTGTACCTCAAGTTTTTCATTGAACTCAAAATGAACTTCAAAAGTCTTGTTCTCATCGTACGATTCTACCTTAGCACGAGACAAAAATATAGGAATTAAAATCTCACGCCGCTCTCCAACAAGTTACAAGATGAGACACTTATTAACATTTTTGTCGCCCAAATTGAGCAACGATTTTATTTGTAGCATCAATGTGGGTTCAACGTTATATTTCTTATGACACTTTTCATCATACAATTTTTTGATCCTTTCTTCTTGACCAGCATTGAGATATCCCTCTAGCATTATGTTGCACATCTTGATTTAACACCAATTGCACCATCCTTTTGCAACTCTGCAAAAACCCCCTCAGCCATCTCCAGCATGCCACATTTAATCAAGGATTCAAGATATATTTCATAAGCTACCCAACTAGGTCGACTCTTTGCCATACATCGAGAAAATGTGGATTCTACTTCACCATACATAGACAGGCACATATACATTTGCATCAAGTCCACATAAGTTGGCTGCAGTGGTTTCAGACCACTATCCTCAAATTGCTTCATAAAATTTTCCGCATGTTCTTTTCTTGGGCTTTTGACATTATCTCAATAATTTTCAGATAAGCAATCACACATGGAGACTCCTTCCTCCTGCATTTTGTGAATATCTCCGAAGACTTCATAGGTTGTCCAGCCTTGGCATAAACTTCCATTTGATACACAAAGCCTGAGAAGTGAGACCTACACCAGTGTCAACTAACTTGCCCAAGTTCTTTCAGCCTCTTTTACATCTGCATGTCTTGAACAGACCCTGAGTATTGAGACAAGTAAGTCTCTACTTTCCTTAAATCCTGCTTGCTTCATCTCATTTCTTAGATAGACTATTCTTTCATGATCTATACAATCTTGGTAGCTGTGAAGCCATATTAATTTACTTTTAACAATTTGCCAAGTGTTGGGGTCGGCGGGATTGAAACCCCTGACCTCCCACCTCATCACCTCCGTGTTTAACCATCATGCCAACAACTTTTTCATAAATATCCTCCTTTATCCTATGCCTTGCTGTTTTCAAATTCTGAAACACAGCTTCTGCTGGTCTTAAATGATGTTTCACAGTCCCTCCTGTGCCACGTAATAGGGCCTTAAAAAGAGAATTTTGTAAGCTGAGACTTGGCTGATACCCTCCAAGTTGAATCATGCGATTGTATATGTCACATGCTTCATCAACAAAACCTTTAACCAGTGCTTCAACGTAAGCCATAATGAGAAGAATGAATGCTAGTGAGCACACCTACAATCTTCAGTGAGAAATTATTTAATGATGATGGCAAGAACAAAGTTGATGCTACAGTGTAGAAGAGATCAGTGGACAATAATACATACCTCACCACCACTGCCTTGATGCAATGTATGCTATGAGTTTAGTTCAAGGTTTAAGCAGGATCCAAGTATATATATATTATAACAAAGAGTACACTATGGTAAACCAATGGTACATGCAATTTTAGTATGTGTACATTCGTGAGCGCTTTGGATTTGTTGGATACTTGGATAACGATTGAGAAAGCTCCATTGCATAATATAATAGGAGCCAATATATCAACGTGAAGAGCACACTATGCACATCTCCCAGAACAATTAGGGCCTTTGTTTCCTTCACTGTTATATTTGTCCATCTTAGTATACCCAAAAGCAATGCATACCCACTAAATATAAAGGATATTTGTGGAAAAGGTGGCCTCATAATATTCTTGGAATACATAACCAGGGGTGCCCATCTTCATCTTAGAGTTGTTTGCAAGGGGCCCAGTTTTCATGCTTCCAAAGCTAGAGATAATGGCCCAGTCCCTCTAAAAATATGTCTTCTCTGTACGCATGAGACATGTTTCAAACCCATCATCAGTTTTAACAGCAGGTTTCATCTGCCCTCCTTGGAAGCAACCTTCCCTGATCTTGCAACATCCTCAATATACCCAATAAACAATACTCATAGCATGTCTCCACAATCATGAGAACCATCTTGATAAGCATGAGAACCATCCTGATAAGCATGGCATCTCTATTCTTGAGAATTTGGGTCGTTCTCAAAATTTTCACTAGACAGTCTGTCTGCCCCCTGCAAATTTAATATGGTAGGTGACCAAACCAACACAGGAGCATAGCCATATGCATTTGGAGTGGCTCAACCAACTCTCATAAAAATGGAAGTTGATCTGCCCAAGTGCATGTGATTATTTCTAGCATGTTCTCATGCATACAAGCCCTTGTTAGCATGATAAACTAAATGTTGGTCAAATAATGCATCTGACCAAGCGTTGAAATTTCGGCATAGGTTGATTACAGATCTCCTTCATTTTGGATGGAAATTGCAATAATGTACATGAGTATGAATGCATACCAAATGTCAGCCCAAGGAGTTGATGGCTTTATGAATCAATCCTTCTCTTCCAAACTTTTCTTCGCAAAATAGTATAATTTACCTACAACTACATTCAGCACAAGCTTAATATGGAAGCAGAGCCTTTCAAAAGAAGCTTTGGAGCTTCCTTTTGGTTCTGTAGGCACCTACGAATACAGGAATGGGGAACAATTAGAAGCTATGGAGTTCCGGCTGTAGCCATATTTTTGCTAGTTAATCTTGTATATGCTTTAGCCTTTTCCCATGTTGACAAAGAAGTAAATTTATATGCAAAAGGACAAACACAGGAAGAAAAGGGAAACATACTATTTTTGGATCATTGGAGTCAATCTTGTCTCCTTGTAATGTTCTCCAGATAGCTGGATGTATGAGCAGATATGTATATATTCCTTTCTAATGAGTATATCAGTTTTTTTTCCTTTCAAAAAAAAACTGTGATATGCCCATACAGAATGGCTATAGGTTTGGTTCATTACCATTCAAGAAGAGAATAATCACATAATGTATATACTATAAAACAATGATAAAGTTTCCTCGGGGATATACTGATTCAATCAGAGGACAACAAGGAGCTTAAGGGGCCTAGCCCACACATCAATTAAGTTATCATAGTCTGCATGTGTAGTTTTCTGGTTCCTTTGTATTTTTTTGTATATGAAACCCATTTTCATAGTATTGTCATTACAATCAAGTAAGCAGTTCTGGTTATATCTGTATCTAAATGCAATAATTTTGATCAATTGTAAATTCAACAGTGTTGATCCATTGTGAAAACGGCCAAGGTAACTTGTTTCTCCAACACCATAACCCTATGCCTACTCTACTGTGCCATTAAAATCAATGTGCTCTAATAGGCAGCACCTTACCCCAGAAAATCTGATAGCTAGCTTCAATCTGCATACTCTCTGTACGCAACCTAAATTTGTTAAGATTCTTTCATCTTGAGCATAGTTTGAATTCACTAGTTGAGGCCCAAATTCAAGGTTACAGCCTTGCAGACTCAATGATTTCTGGGTAAAGTGTTTGCCAACAACATTGCATCAGATCAGTGCTTCAAACCCAGAATATCAGCAATAGTGCAGATCACTATCACTTGGCAGAATAATATGAAACATGATACATAACGTCTTGCTCATCAACCTTTGAAGATTTGTAAGAATTCAGATGTACAAAAGACACAGACCTAAGTATTCGCTGACTATAGCAGTGAGACATCATCACAGTTATTGTTCAGCAACAATCTGAAGAGATCTGAGGTATTGTGCTGAGGACAAAATCTTGAAACGTGAAGTTAAGGCATGAATTGGCCTGGATCTGAACACTCGTTCTTTGGTCAAAACCATAGTTACCTTTAGCATCAAATCCAAGTTGGTTGTATAACATTTCTGAAAATGCTATTATGATGGTCTAATGACAAAGTGGCAGTGATTGACCTTAAGAAATATTGATGCAGCAGTGATCTTGACGACAGTAGCAACCTTTGTTATACAGTAATCTCATTGACACTAATGTTGTGTTGTATCTCTTTATTTCCTTGACAGTGATGTTGTAGGATTGCATAAACTTGTAGACAGTGAGACAGTGAGCTTGCATGACTGTGACATATATATCTGTAGATTGGAGGCATGACTGTGTTCATATAACCTTGACCTGTATATGGCAGCGACATTATAGCGACCTGTGAGATGGAAGTATGATTGTTAAGTATGGTTATAAACCTTGATCACAGTGATATACGCAGTGACCTATGTAAGGATAGCCTGACTTATACTATGACAGTGACTTAATGTATAACAGTGACTATATAGCAGCGATCATGACAAGTGATATGTATGGCAGTGGGAGCTTGACAGTAAAGTGGCAGTATTCATGTGACCCTTTTATGGTAGTAACCCTTAGCTTTAACCTCAATATGATGGTGACTTCTATACACATACATATATGACAGTGATCTTTGACCTTGAAAGTGACATTTATGTGTTGCTACTTGTGACAATGTTGTATGCATAACTTGGAGATGTGACAAGGGGCAGTTCTTGAGCCCTAAACTTTACTAACTCAAAATCAAAACAAAAATCATGGCCTAACTCGTTTCCATAACTGGTGAAATGGTTTTTAGTATCTGCTGGTTTATTTGTAATTAAAATTTCATATCATAGCATTTATCATCCTTTGTGATCTCTGTTTTAGAAACAGGTTTCAATTTTGTGGCTTTGTTGGTAATAGGATGGAGATGTAGTCGCAATTACTATGATGTTGTTTCCTAATGGCGGAAAAACTATTTTCTGACCCATAACCATTAGTCAGACATGCTCATGAAGATGTATAGTGTGGTAGCAAGTTCTGGTTTAAGAGTTATGATCATCAATGGATACAGTGGTCATGGAATTTTTTTTTTTTAAGCCCAGAAACTTGCAGAAAGCATCACTTTAGACAAACTCAATTCAGAAGCTTATTCTTCAATGGACTTTGTTTTCCTGCGTGGTCTATGTCTGTTTATGACTACCTGCATAAATATCAGGTTACTGTATTTTAATCTTTAGTTGATGTCCATCCTCTGCCTCTGGAACGTCAATAATGTGTGTTCTACTTATGGGGTTGTAGGGTGTTGTTCTCTGCAACCTGCTTGATCTGTATTGGTGTATGGTTTTGGACCCTTTACCTGATCTTCGTCGTATGCTTCAGAGCCTTTGATGGTTTACTTTACACTGATGTCTGTGTAGATCCTTTCCCTCTTTCATCTGCTTATCCTTGCAGGTTATTGATTCTGAGCCTTTAACTGAGATCCATCCTTTGCTTCAGGGACAATGATGAGCTCGTGTCACACGGAGACATCAAATAGACTGATATAATGGCCACCATCAGAATAGGATTTTTGTAAATAGCTAAATACTGTAGTAGTGGCTTGACACAGGTATATCAGGAATCAAGTTTGGAAGTTGAGGTGTTAAATCAGGAAGTTGAAATGAAAGTCACTACGATCTTTAAAAGCATATGCATCCCTATAAGGATAAAAGGGTCTTCCAGATAATAAAGTATCTATTATTATCATCTCTCTCTTCTATATGTTCACGTGTCCTCTAAAAAAAATTTGATATGGTATCAGAACTTGAAATTCAAAGTGGCAGTTCATGGCATCTAGAGATTTGGTGTGTGGTCTGGAGCACAAACAACTTACATGTTCAATTCAAATTTATGAAGGAGCAAACATTTTACTTCTTAGACCATAGAAAAGAAGGGAACATAAGTTCGAAAGGTTAAAGCTCAAAGCTTGTGAAAGCATTTAAATAAAAAGAAAAAAATTACACACTTCACTGAGAATGTGAGAGAACAACATTGTTCTAGCATAATTAAAAAGAGCTGAACAAACATCAAGTAATGTTTACAAATGCTGTGAATAAGAAAGTCCAGCCCTGATGCTAGCATAGTAACAAAAAGGGGAGGCTGCCCTCTGTTTTTGGTTATGCTGTTTGTGACACTATGTGGAGGTTTGGTTCAGATTTGAAGATTGCAGTAAGTTCATGCATTATGGTAAACACTTGTTGCATAATGACGGTGAAATGTTTGGTATGAAAAGTCTTACAATGGTAAACACATTTCTTGTTGAGAGTTTATTTCACAATGATGCCCAAATATATCTGAGCGGGTCACCACATATCTACCTGCACATGGTTACAAGGTTACAGTGCTATGTGTGAATCTAATTTGCATGGTAGGAGTTTCAGTTGCAGAAGATAAGAGAAGTGCACTGGTCTCAGAAGGATGATGAAGGCCAACAACGCTCCAGAGGTGATGGCAATGGACAAATCTGGAAGTTTTTCTAATGGGAAGGACCATTAAAACTTCCAGGCACCAGACTCAAGTGTGAACGAGTTCCTCTTCCCAAAAGTCAGATTCCCTTACTGTTCTGAAGCAGTTTGAAGAGAAATACAACTCTAGTTCCATGAGTTATATGCTGGGAGGTTATCACTAAAAAAAAAAATATGAGTTTCTCAAAGAAAAGAAAAACCGGGTGGCCTTATTCTTATGCTGGTTGAAGTATCCATTTCTGGGCCGAATATTTGCTATCCAAGCCCGAGTCCTCTCTATTTATTCCTCATAGTACTCCTGTATGTTGCTGCTGGGTATTCTCCACAAGGGAGTCGATTTGCTGAAGTGTATATTGACAAAGTGGTAGCTCTTGTGTCTATTGGGTGACATTATTGGTTTATGAGCAGGCCATGGACTCTTTTCTGTGTGGTTGGAGAGAACATTTAGACTGGGATGAGTAGAGTTGGATTATATCCATTTCCTTTAGAATTGCGTGGAGTCTCTTTCCCTCTGTCAAAGGGTGCCATTGCATTTATTGAGGCTGATGGTTCTGGGCATATGACTTGTTAACCCAACGCGCTTAGGCTCATCTCCAAAGAAGCTAGGAGTCCTTTCTGATTAACCCAGCGTCGTTACATTTGAAGATTGTTTCCCTCGTACCTTCATGGCTTCAAAAGTGAGAAAGAGGCTTTATATTAAAACAGATCTTCAACATACTTCTACTACAAGTTGGTTCTATGTTGATGTTATGCCTGCGTCAAATACATTTTACAAACAGAGCTAGATCCTCCCTTATTATAATAATAATAATTATCATTATCTAATTTTTAGGTCATGCCAACCCAGACATGAAATTGGTTTATGAGACTCTTTGTTTCTAGGACAAGGGATCCCCCTCCTTGCAGTGATTTGACCACTAAAGTCTGTGGAGGTTTCTTACAAGGAAATACACGTTCTTAACCATTAAGCCCACCAAGGCCATTATAAGCTTTATCTTTGTACAAATTTTAATCTTAACATTGCATGCTTTCTGTAGATGAATGATTATAGAAATAAGCAGATGAGGTTGTTAAGCTTCTTGGAACCTATAAATGGAGACACCAGATCTGCAATATAGTGAGGATGTCACAACGAAGACCTAAATTTAGTTTATGGTTATAATGCTCATGACTTCCATTGACTAGCACGTGTCATTTAAATACCCTCTACTTTAAACATAGGGATATAGTATAGAGTGGTTTGAGTTACTACGAAGCCCAAAACATGCCAAGAGTTTTCCCTAAGTGATCTAGTACTATCCTTACCATTTGATAGTTTTTTTTTTCTTTTTTTAGGCATGGTTAATTGGTTAAAGTATTCTTAAATGAATTGAACTTCTCCAAAAATCGATTTTCGCTAGAATGCATCAATCTAACATGGTGAGATTCAATGTAATGGTTTCTTCTAATACATACATATTAAGCCTAGTCTTGTAACTAAGTATGCTTTGCCATGTTTGTTTATTAAGACAAAGAAATCTAGAAAGTAATCAAGAAATTAGTTAATAATGAATAGGTACAAGTGACAAGGAAAAACAATGAAACTAGCAGGGAAGAAATCCAAAGAAAAATGCGCTGACATGATGTAACCTAAGGTTGAGGAAAAGAGGATGCCAACAATTATTGCATGGTGCATAACAGATGGAGGTCGGACATAGATGATCTAGTGGGGTAGATTTTTCTAGTGAAAACATTAATTGAATACTATGGACTTGTGTAAGGCTTACTGTGATAGTTATTTTTAATGATCTTAAATTAAATGAGAAGATCAATTCGTAGAGAATTTGTGATTTTTGAATGGAAGCTTATTTAGTCAATAAAAGGCCAGTGAAAATATTAGGATACACTTTTACCCTTATTCTAGTGTTGAATAAAAATGTCGTAAGAAAAAAAAAAATGTGTCTCTAGTTTTGGATAAAAGGACCCTCAACTTTCTTTGCAACTTTTGTGGTCACTGGCCACTTATGAAAGGAGTAAGCATCTTTAGAAATGCGGTGCCATTTAGAGGGAGATACTAATAGCAGCAGGGTAAAGGCAATTAATCCATTCGTTTAACTATTTCTCATTTGTCTGGTCATATTATGAGCCGTAGTATATATCATGAAATTGTTTTAGTATTAGTAAACAATGATTAAATATATAATAAAATTGAACCTTTTGGCATTTAGAGGACATTTATCTCAATTTACAAAAAAAAATATAATAAAGTATAAAAATCATGTTGGAAACAGCTTCTGAAGTTTTGAGTCTTTTAATTTCAAGATTAATTAAATGGGTTTCGAAGATGAAAAAAAAACCATCAAATTGGAAGAATGAGCCTTTTCTTTAAAAAAGAAATTATATGCATAAAACTTATACTAGCACCTTCTAGTGGAATTGATAGTGCACTAATCCATTGCTTGCCATTATTTTGGTTTTGGTACCACCTTATAGCATATCCGGGTTCAAATGCTATTTTCCATGATGGACAATTGAATATCTTCAACTCTAATTGTTATTGAGGGGTTCCACAAAGATGTCACATGAGAATTTATGGTGCCCATTTTGACGTAGACAACTATCTATGTTAAGGTTTTATGTTGCAGTTTTGTATTATTTATTTATGAACATTGTGTAATATTGATGCATTTGGTTGAACATGTGAAAGTACTTAGGTTTGATTTTGATGATGGAAACATTTGATGTATGACTTACTTGGTGATGATTTATCTAGTACATGACTTATCAGAACTAT
>APFE031127933.1:17276-40436 GCA_000404065.3 Pinus taeda | reverse complement strand
ACGAAGTGACACATTTTTATAGTATTCTTAAATTTTATAGTTTAGTATATTATTTATTACATCACAAATAATGCGAAGTGAAACATTTTTATAGTATTTTTATTGATATATTTATTAGTTGTTTTATTTTATTTTTTTGTGTTCTGCATATAATTAAAATAGATAAATTTTTCTATATAAAACAATTATGATAAATGTTAAGAATTAATTATTAGATAAATTTAGATTTTTTCATATTAAACTTTATATTAATTTATAATTAAAATAATGAGTTTATGTATTGTACGAATAATTAATAGTTAAATATAATTATTTTTTAGGGCATTGGTTATTATTTGTATTATTTAATATTTTTACCATTTGTTTATATATGTTATTTATTATTATTTCATAGATATATTTAAAGAAGATATCATTTTATAAGTTTATTATTAAATTTATGAATATGTCTATTTAAATTAATTTACATTTATAATTGAAATAGTCTTAGTATATTATGTATCGCATGAAAAATAATATGAAGCACAACATTTTTTATGTGTTTTATACAGTACAAGAGGTATTCCTTTCCATACAACAACCTATATCATATATTTTATATTATGTAAAATTATATATATAATCAAATAATTAAAGAAAACGAGAAAATAAAATATATGTCTTATTGAAAAGACATGTACATGAGCAATTGCACCAGTGAAATATCAACAAAAGGCAAGGACCATGCTACAGTGGAATCTTTCTACTGCCTTCTTGAGCCTTACAAAACATGAGACTTATTTTCAAGTTAAATACATTGTCTCATTATGCCAACATGAATGCCTTGTAAATAAATAAATAGATCATAATTTGCTACCTTCAAAATAAGGGGTTGTTTTGTTACAATTTCTGTATATTTCTTCTTGAAATGGGTAATTGTGGTCTATATTTTCTTGTTGTGAGTCATGATAAAAAATAAGACAAATAATTTTATAAATTACTTAAATAATAACAAATTTTAACATATTTGATAAAAAAAAATTCTATGGAAACATGTTTTTTATGGAATTATAATTAAAATATACATGTGAGGGCATCCTTAAATCTCCAATACAAAAAAAAATTCTCATTGTTTCAACCATCACTTAACTTTTGTTAATTTCTTGTCCTTGAATTTGTTCATCCGTATGATATTTTTTTGTATTCCATACACTATGATTGGGAATTACATTTGTTTTACGTTGCATGTGATTCATTTCCCACCTGATTTGCAGATGCATTTCACAACCTTAAGAGTCGTTACAACTCTTGTGTGATATTGAAATATAAGTTATGCATTATTATCATTCATCCACAACAGCTCACACTCATCTCAAAACCCGAATAAAAAGCCTAAAATGCATATCTACAAATGATTTTAAAGGTAGAGAATGCACCTACCCTGATGCAAGAATTGAACCCTTTCAATATATAGTATGACATAGTGGGGCTATTGTGTTTTCTGTGGATTACACAATCGAAACACGTGTTAGATCACTTCCTACAAAATATACAGAGAGGTTACATCTTTCTGAAACAAGCTTCAATGTATCCCTTTTCTACTTGGGCATTGCACAAAAAGCATGCAAAGGAATGCATTTTATTTTAGAGAAAACTGAGAATTTAAACCTCTACCCAACATCTCAGACACATTATGGCTCCAATAGGCACTATTCTTGAACGTGGATGCAATGGTCAAAGAGGAGAAGGATATTTGTGTAGAAAGGCTTCGAAAATTGGATCAGTTTTCATATTGTTTCCTCTAGCATCACATGGAACTTGTGTTGTTAATCTAGATTGAGACAATGTTATTTGTATTGGGAATTTGCATCGTATATAGGAGAATGAGGTATATGGGTGACAAGGAGCTGTGCAAGTGTGCTTTCAATGTCTCCTTAGAGTTCCACAACTTTTCAAACATCACAGTCCAATAGATGATGATTAGATTGAGTCACAAGAAGATAAATGGCAGGACTTAGTACAAAAATGGATTCGACATTGACTTATTTTACCACAATTCCTATTGCACAAAATAAACTATGAACCACAAAGGAAATCATTCACAAATGTTTACACAAGTATTGTTTCACAAATTTTTTAGTTGAGGAAGAACAGTTTGACATATCTCTTAGTAGGTTGGCATAAGATCCATGCAACTCTTCCTTTGGTTATTTTTCAGTTGGGTTTTCCCACAATGATAAGACTTAAAATTCTCAGGTAACATTTCACATTCTCCACACTTTCTAGGATGACATCACTAGATACACGTGCAATTTTGACATGAAATCATCTTCACACACACGTTCTCACAATGAAACACACCATTCCTACAATCTAATTAACCCAAGGTCTCCATATTCCACAAATTATATTCTCCTATTTTTTCCCACAAAATCATGAGGCATCATTTATTAAAATCTTACAAGGATCACAAGGAACGTCTTAACAAATATTTTCACATTAATGTCATTAACATTCATGAGCAATCTCACACTTCTTTCCACATGATAATGTAGTAGAATTATGATCGTTAGATTTGCCTGCCATCATTAGTTTATCACATGGGTAGGTTTGAGGGAGGGTCATTACTGTGCAAGTTCGATGTGCACCTGGGTGGAATTGAAGAGTACATTTTATGTTGAAAACGAGCCTTTGGTGTCTTGTTCCCTTTTCCAAGTGGCTTCTTGCATGGGCTTCCACATGAATGTGGAGTGATATACCTAGTCATTAAGAGAGGGATTACACAGATGGAGTATGTTTTTTATCATGCAAAGTGTAAAGCACCATAGTTGGCCATCCAAGACTGATGAGGTAACCTCACCTTCAAATCCCAACAATGTTAATGAAAAGAGACTTAATATGATAATGATTTTCTCATTCAAAGGTAGTTTGGAGAATTAATAAAAAAGGTAGAAAACAAGTCTTGAAGGGATGCTTTTATAGAAGTATGTTAATTCACGAAAATGTGAGACCCCTCACTTCATTATAAAATACACTTTATCAAATGAAAAATTCGTAATTCAATGATCGAATCCAACTCAAATTTCAAAAGAATTTTTCAAGCCTTGGCTATAAAAGGTCATTCAAGCAAATCAAATGCAAGGGGACTTGACCATTAATTAGGATGTAGGTATAAATTTGATAAGTAACTGTAGTAGAATTCTTCTTCTTTCCATTAAACCAATGAATTCACAGAAACCTCTAAAACTACTATTCTCATTCTAGCTATACAATCTACAACCTTTATATACAAGAGTTTATTTCTCCCAGTGTTGCTCATGGGTGGACTAGGTTAAAACTTGAATACAAAGTGAAAATGACATGGAAAGGGTGAAAAGTTTTTAATAGGTGCAATGTAGATCAATTTATCATCACTAAATGCTAAGATAACATGCAATAACAGAAATGTTAAGAAATATTTTGCATTGATAAAAAGATATGTGAACAAAAATGATACAATAGGGATATTTAGCACCTAGGGTGGGCCCTCACACAGGGAAGCTCAAAAACCTTAAAAGAAAGCTATACTAAGAGCTAAAATTAGATATCACTTCCACAAACAAAATAAAAAATTGTACATGACAAACTTACAAAAATTTAATGAAGTATAAAGTTATCGTATTATTCATATACTTCACTATGCTTTTCTTCTAATACTACAATGTTTTTTGAGCCTGTTATTTATATAAATACGTATAGCAAAACCTCTTTGAGGGGAGGACTTATTTCTGTCCAAAAATCCCTAAAATCCTCGATATTGTTTCTTGGGTCAACACACAATCCTTATCTAGCCATGTTGGAATTCCTCTATAGTAGGAAGTAGGCCCCACAAATATATCTGGCTATATCTCATTCAAAAATAGGCAAAATCGCTTGAAAGTCCTGCAAATCGACACGTGGGCACATATTGTATTAAAAATCTCTTAGACTATCCTAAATAATCATTCGGCTAGGAAAATGTTATTAAGCACAAAAACATAATTAAATATAACCTTATATACATATGAGTGGTTAGAAAAGCCTTTCGCCAATTTAGAAGACCCATCAAATATAACGAAAAAGATAAAATTTCAATCTATCCATTATTATAAAATCTAATAACTTGTATAATTAATTTTAATTTTAAAATTCAAACATAATGCGAGTGTATTATGCATGGCATAAAAAAAATGATATGAAGTGTAACATTTTCATAGTATTTACTTCTTTATTCAATATTTATTTTATTCATGTTAATAAATACAAATAACTAGAAAATAAATTTGCACTTTATCAATTATTAATATAAATTACAACATGTTCCTAGCATTTACTCATTTAGTTTTTTTATTATTATTTAGTTTATTTATATTCATACATATAATTTAGAAGATAAATTTTCATTTTGTAAATTATTTTAAAAGTTAAAAACTATCCTACATTAATTACGAGTGGAATATGTTATGTATGACATGAAAAATGCTATTGAGTCCAATATTTTTAGAGTATTTACTTTTTCCTTGATTATTTATTATAATTATCACAATACATATAATTAACCAGATAAAATTTTAAGTTATTAATAATTATAAAAATTAATCATTTTCATATTTAGCTTAGCTATAAAGTGTAGGATATATGGTGACAAGGCATTTATTAAGGAATTTTTTGGTGAAAAGTTCATTTGTTTGAAATTTTATGGGGAAATTCCAACCTTACTAAGGGTTGGTGTGGCCTAGACTAGGTGTGATCCTAGAGTGATTTTGACTACTTATAGGCCCCTCAGCATGGTTTCACAAACCACAAGTTAAGGTTGTCAATCATTTCAAGATTCATATTACCTAACAAACAATAATAAAAAAAAACAACAACAAAAAAATCATCTTCAACTTCATCTTAACTTTTGATGGCTTAGATACCCTTCGATCATGGTTTCACAACCACTAGGTAAATATGTCAATCATCCCAAGGTTTCCATAAGAAACAACAAAAAAAACCATATTCAACTTGATCTTAATTTTAAAACTCAATATAATCCTAACATATTATATAGATTGTAAAAAAGTAATACGAAGTACAATATTTTCATATATTTACATATTTATTTATTATGTATTATACCTTTCATACGCATTTATGTATTTATTTATTATATATTATATCTTTTGTAGGCATAGTATTAGGTATTCAGTTTTTCCTTTTAGTGCATATTATTTTGTTTTCGACCAAACATATATGTCGCTTATTCATAGTTTAACATTGAGAATTCATTTTTTGTTATTTTCATTAAATTTAAATTTATTTATTTGTAAGATGATTAGTTGAGGTCTTATAATGGGTTGTTTAGTAACTTATATTTCTATTAGTCATTAATTTCTTGTTTTTAATTTTATTTCCTTCTTATTTTATTTAACTTTTTTGTTTTCCTTTTATTATTATTTTAATTTTCATGAATTTTAGTTTTTCCTCCATATTTTCAATTTAAAAGAATAAATTTGAATAAAAATAATAATTAAAAAAAAAACTTTTCCAATAATTTTTTCTTAGATTTATTACTTTTTAATTTGACTTATATTTTTGTTTTGTCTTTTTCTATGGTTTTTTTAAGATGACAAAAATTTTAAAGAGAAAAAAATAATTATAATTTTTTTCCCAATAATTCCTTTTTAAAGTTTTATTACTCTTTAATTTAACTTATATTTTTTTGTCTCTTTCTACCTTCTTTTTTTTCTATTTCTTTTCAATTCCAATTACATTAATTATACTATTTTTGCATTTTTACACATAACTTCTATAATTAAAAACTGGTATTGTATTTAGTCATTAGTTTTTAGAATCTTGTGAGAATTTCATTCCCAATTTTATTCAGATAGATTTATTGATGTAGAGTTACTATGTTTTAAGATTTCTTCTAGATTTTTTTTCCTAGATTTGTTGAATTTGTTTTATTGAAGCATAATTTGTATAATTTCTAAGTCGAGTATATAAAAAATTCAATAATGATCCCATAACAAGAAATTGAATTCAAGAATTAAAGAAATTAAGCTTTTGGGTTTTTATTCCTTTCTTGTGTCTCTGATTAATATATATGGTTTTGGCAGGTCAAAGAAACTCAAATGAGTATTATTAGGATTCCACTTTGAAGTTCGATATTTTTTTCCAATTAGTTGGAGATTGCTTGGCATTTATTAGTAGGTTAGTGTTCCGTTTCTCGTTTGTTTCAATTGGATTATGAAAGTTGTTTTTTCTTATTTCCTCAAACCAAGTTATAGATACAAAATGTTTTAGAAACTAAGTATTTTGATTAGAATGTAAGATTTTTTGTATCCATCTATAGTTACTAGTGATTTAATTTGTATAATTGTGCTATTTATAATCTAGTTGTTTAATTAATAGTAAAACAATTGCTATTATGAATTATTCATAAATATTAATTAACTTGTCTTTACAACAAGACAACTTTATTAAAAAAATTAATACTAAATCACAAATTATAGATCATCCTAACTCAATTTTTCTCTCCAAAAGACAGAGACAACATTTGAGAATTAAGAATAAATTTGTTGTTTCATATTCACATGCCTTCATTGCCACAAACACAATTGCATTCAACTTTATATCAATCATGTTCAATTCCCACGAACTTTGTAGGCAAGAATTGGTTGTGCAAAACAAGTTTCTTGGATTTGAAATATCATTGATACGAAACTAAGTTTCTCCATATCAATTTGAACCAAACACTACCAAAAAAATAAGATTATAAACCTTCATTATAACCAATTAGATAGGAGTGCACTAAAAAGAAACATTTTAGCACAACATTTTCAGTTTCACTTCTATTTTTTTATGAAGACTTTAATTGAGAATGTCACACTCTATTTATGATTCATGCTACAATTAACCATATTTAAACTACTAATAATACTTATCTTATTTATGCTGATAGATATATAATAAAAATAAAAAATTGTATTTTATCAATTATAATAAAATTTAATAACTTCTTATACTTAAGTTATATTATTTTTAGTTTGAAAAATAATTTTTATATACTGCAATAACATTAAAAAATGAAAATTAACATGTAAACATTTTCATTAGCATTATTTTATGTTTTATTATATTCTATATATGTATTAATTAAGATACTTTTATTATATTCATTATTAATTTACTAATTTTTTACTTGTATATTATTTATGACGTGACACAGAATACAAAGTGCGAAATTTTTATAGTATTTTTAAATTTTATAGTTTAGTATATTATTTATGACATGATAAATAATACGAAGCGAAACATTTTTATGGAGTTGTGTTCGGTGAGATTTTTTTGGAGATTTTGGTGACGAAATCTCGCCGAAAAAATTAAGGTTATATCTTGATTTGTATTATTTAAAATGGGTTTTTAAGCCGCATATTTGGATTCAGCACCGTGAAAAACCCTGGGACGATTTGATTGTGTAGAAATTGGCTATCAAACTTGTGATTCCAATAAATTTTTGCCCAATTTTGACTGGAAAAACCCACCGGAAAAGCTTCCAAAAAGTCTCTTTAAAGACAACTTCCATTTTTATAGTATTTTAGTTGATATATTTATTAGTTGCTTTATTTATCTTGTTTGTGTTAATACATATAATTAAAATAGATAAATTTTCATTATATCAATATTATAACTTTTAAGAAATAGGTATTAGATAATTTAGGATTTTTCATATTAACTTTTCTTAATTTATATATTAATATAGTTTATGTATCATATGAAAATAAATCAAATATTCATCAATTTTTAGCATTTATTTATTATTTACTATTTATTTCGTAGATATAATTAAAAATATTCATTTTATATTATTATTAAAAGTTTAAGAATATGTATATTTAAAATAATTTCATTTTATAATTGAAATAGTCTATATATTATTATGGCATGAAACACTGAATATGAAGCACCAACATTGTTATGTGTTTTTAGAGTACAAGTGGTATTTCATTCCAAACAACAACTTATATTATATATTTTATATTATGTAAAATTATATATATAAACAAAATAATTAAGAAAAGAAGAAAATAAAATATATGTCTTATTGAAAAGACATGTACACTAGCAATTGCACCAGATGTTGCAAAGGAAACATTGTAAGATGATAGCATATGCCATTAATTAATGCTTTCTTAACAACTCTTGAAAGACATGAAAATATCAGCAAAAGGCAAGGACCATGCTACAATGAAATCTTTCTACTATTGTCTTGAGCCTTACAAATCATGAGACATATTTTCAACTTAAATACCTTGTCTCATTATGCCAACATGAATGCCTTGTAAATAAATAAATAGATCATAATTTGCAACCTTCAAAATAAGGGGTCGTTTTGGTACAATTTCTCCATATTTTTTTTTTTTTTTTTTTGTAAATAAGCGTTTGTATTAACAGAAGGAGAATATGTTACAAAACTTCTACAAATGTAGATTTAGGGGCAGCTTAACAGCTTGCCTGGCAAGAAGGATTTGCATTTGAAACCAGGGTGAACCAGCACACCACGTAGGGCGGCAACGCTTCACAAAAATTTACTCGGGCACACCACACAGGGCGGCAAGGAAAGAGACCAAAATAGGAAACAGTGCACCACGCAGGGCAGCCACAAGGAAACAGCATGATAACCAAAAAAACTGAGAGCTAGGGGGCCATGATTGCAAGAGAAGAGAGCTGAGTACATGGTGAAGAAAATGGAGAGCATAAAAACCTGGAACGCGAGAGACCAAGGGAGCCAAAAAGGAAGGAAGGCCGGAACCCTCAGCGATGGGTCAGCCCCTGCTTCGGCGGGAGGCTGGTCCCCGGCTTCGGAGTGTCATTGAGAGGAACGCCTGAAGTCTCCCCAGAAAAACCTTCTGAATTGGCCACATTCCTCATTAGCTTTATGAGCACCGTGAGCTTTTTACTGATAACATCAGCTTGTTGGTCAAGCGACGACAGTTCAAACTCAATGCTTTCGACGACACACATATGGTCATGCTCCATCGTGTCCATTTGGCGCTTGAGCTTTTGAACTCTTTCATCTTGCTCCTTCTGCTCTGTCGGAACCTTAGCCAACATTGTTTTCATTCTCCAAGCCTCAGCTTGGGTTCTGACAAATTGTGTAGCACGAGTATAGGTGGTGCTGGGGTCCTGAAGCCAACTGACCTCCCTCCCCAACTGTTGGTCAGATAATTTAGATTCCTCCTCCTTGACTTTGCTTTCTAAATCTTCCAGCTTCCGCTTGTTGCGCTGCGAGGTCTGAGCCTCATACATTTTCTGGGCATGTTGAAGGGCCTTTATAGTAGCCTGGTTGCGACAACCTTCACCTTTCATGGTGTGGGTGCTTGCCACGGAGATGCCTTGCTCTGTGTTGGCAGTGCCCAGACTTTTCTCCTTGCAATACGATAAAACTATGCTTTCCCAATCTGCCAGGGACGTTGTTAAATAGCCGGGCGCCTGAAGATGGTTGGAGGGGGGGATTAGGAGGGAGGGCCACTTGCGCATCTTATCGTGATTATTACCGCGAGAAGGAACAACGGTGGTATCAGAGTATAATTGAAAGCTATAATTGTTGTCGATTATCCCCTTGTCTTTAGCCCGCCAGGTGGGCTTAGTCCTGCTGTGGTTACGGCGCTGAGGATCCCAACAGATCATGGGGCAGTATAATTCCTTGTGTCTGCATCGCTTGATGGTTAAGCCTTGTGCCGAGTGTCTTTCGGCCTCATCCGGATTAAAGGTGGAGTGCTTGGTCAGTATGGTGGTTAGCCGGAAAGTGGAGAGCCGTTATCGTTCCATCGTCGTTTTCTGTTTGGGCCATGTCCTTTTTGGCATGCTGAAGGCAGGTTGCCTTGAGGTCAGGACATGTGATGTCGTCCCACCGACTGTCCTTCAGAGCATCAGGATTCTCAATCCCAACGTTAGCCAAGTGGTCTGCCACCGCGTTACCCTTCCTTCTGATCGCCTGAAAGGTGAGGCCTTTCATTTTGCGAAGCAAAATGGCGATATTTTCGGTTGTCTGAGCCGGGCGCCAGTGTTTCGTGACTTTGCCAACTGGAGTGCCATGGTAAATTTGCCTTGCTGCAGTTATGGCTAATTCAGAGTCTCCCTCAATGATGACGTTGGCCATCTGGTTTGCGTGCAGAATTCTAAGGCCTTTTTCCATCGCAGCGAATTCCATTTCGTTATTAGTGGCTTCTCCCAACGCTTGACTGTAAATATAAATAATTTCCCCTCTATGGTTTCTAACGACTCCCCCTATGCCTGCCGGGCCTGGGTTGCCTCTAGAGGCCTCGTCAAAATTAAGTTTGAGGAAACCTGCCGGGGGCTTGTGCCAACCAGGTGAATCATTTGAGGGAGAGAGATTGCTGCTACCAGTTGGTGCACTATTTTCCGTATCCAGATTGAAGCTGGCCAGAATGCATTGGTCCCTAGGCGAGGGATTCTCGGTGGACCTCCCCATGCATTTGGCTGAGATTAACTCATGGATGTTAGCGGATAAGGTAATTTGCGAGAACTCGAACTTCCTTTGTCCATTCTGAAAAATTATCCTGTTTCGTTCCTTCCATATGGTCCAGGTTACAAAGCGTGGGATGATTTTCCAGATGCTGTTAATGCTGTAATTACTCGAGAAGTCCTCTGGCCACTGAGTAATTGTGTCTTTGATAGAAATTATGTTCCTGTTGGATTGTTGCATAATGTTTTCTAGCCACTGCCATATACTATTTGCCCAGAGGCATGAATTAAACAGGTGGTTTATAGTTTCCTCCTCGTTTCTACACATGGGACAAATTGAAGGGCGAGAAAAGCCTTTTTTTCGGAGGTTGTCCCAAGTGAGGGTTTTTCCTTGCATAAGGAGCCAAAGGAAGGTTTTGATTTTGGGCCAGAGGAGGCTGTTCCAAATCTTAGTGCTCCAGGGGAGGTCTTCCCCTAGCTCATTCTGTTCTAGTTGAATCCTGGCTTCCTTTAGGGTGTAGCTGTCATTCCCTTTCGTTCTCCATCTAAGTTGATCACTGGCTAAAGAAGTTCGAATTTTCCTTTTGTTGAGAATAGTTAGGAGGCTCTGAAGATGAGGGCTCTCAGCTGTAAAGCTGATGGAGTTTGGGGGATTCCAGATTCTCCACTCCTGCTCGTTGGTATACTCGCTCCAGTACTGGTTTACTTTGTAGTTGCCCATTAATTGAACTTCTCTTTTGTAGTTTTCCAAATCTGGCATTGCGAGGCAGGGAAGCTGCTGCCAAGCGTCCTCCCAAAAGAGCGTTGTGTTTCCATTCCTAATTTCCCAAAAGTTGTGTTCTTGGATAATGTTGCGATTCCGTTTGGCTAGGTTCCAAATTGGAGAACCTTCCGGAACTTCCTAAAGCCGGATAAGATCCATCTCATTGCAGTTGGGGGTGTATTTCTCTTTCCAGTGCTTTGCCCAGGGAAGGTGTGGTTCTTTGAGCCATCCCCACCATAATTTCGCACCATGGATATTGTTTGAGGTCTGGGGGTCTATAAGGTTGAGGCCACCTAGAGATTTGGATTTACATAGCTTGTTCCAGGCAACTAAGGCCCATTTATTTTTTTTCGCGTTGCCTCTCGATAGGAAAGTTCTCTGGATTGTTCTGATCTTGTGAAGAATGCCTTGGGGAGCAGGAAGGATGGAAAGGAGGTAGTGGGGAATGGCTTGCAAGATGGCCTTAGTGAGGACAAGCCTCCCAACAAAGTTTAGGGCTCTGTGAGTCCAGTGTTTACATTTGTTTTCCAGCTTGGCTAGGGTGCTTTCCCAGTGGTGCTTTTGCCAGGGTTTGGAGGTAAGCGGGGCTCCCAGGTATTTGGAGGGCAGAGTACTCCTTTTAAATCCCAAAATGCTTGTGATATGTTTCTCAATTTCTAAATGAGTATTGAAGAAAAAAATCTTGGATTTAGCATGGTTAATTTCCATACCTGAAGCTTTGTTGAACAGAGTTAGAATGGATTTGAAGGCCAGCACTTCTTTCACTGTGGGGGTGCCATGTAGCAGGGTATCATCAACGAATTACTGGTGTGTAGTGGCTAGACTAGAATGAAGAGGGAGGAGACCTCTGATAGTGCCATCTGCTTTGGCTTTGTGGATGAGACAACTTAGGCCTTCCATGAGAATCACGAAGAGGAAAGGGAAGAGAGTGTCTCCCTTCCTGATGCCCCTGGACGGAGTGAATGTTTCTGAAGGAGAACTATTGACGAGAATGGAAAAGGAGGAGGACTTGATGAGAGCGAGGATCCACTTGTTCCATTTTTGATCAAAACCGAATGCTGTTAGAACAGCTTCCAGGTAATTCCAATTTACCTTATCAAAAGCCTTAGAGAGATCAAGCTGCATGAGCATCCCCACTTTTTTCCTGATCTGAAGAGTGTGCACCATTTCTTGTGCAAGGAGAATATTGTCTAGGATTTGTCGACCCTCTACATAACCAGACTGCTCTTCTGAGATGAGATTAGGTAGGATGGGTTTGAGTCTGTTAGCGATGACCTTGGAGATGATATTGTAGATCACATTGCACAGAGAAATAAGTCTGAATTTCTCAGGGGTTTGGGCGTTCTCTTCCTTAGGGATTAAAGCCAAGAAAGTGGAATTGATTGATTTGAGAATAGTCCTAGAGCGTCGTGAGTCCTCCACCACTTCCCCAATTTCTGTTTTGATGGTTTGCCAGCAAGCTTTGAAGAAGTTGATGGTGAAGCCATATGGGCCAAGGGCTTTATCATTGGGCATGCTTTTAATTGCTTCCTCCACTTCCTCCATTGAAATTTCTTTGAGGAAGGCAAGATTTTGGTCCTTGGTCACCACTTTGGGGATTGATTGCGTTAAAGAGTTGATTGCATCGGTTCTGTCTATAGGCGATTCCTGAGCGATGAGCTTAAAATGATCTGTCAGGAGTGAGGATATTTCCCTGTGGTTATGAAGAGTGTCGCCCGAAGCATTTTTGAGATTGAGAATTTTGTTGGTATTTCTGTAGTCAAGGGTGGACCTGTGGAAGAATTTTGAGTTTTGTTCGCCCTCTTTGAGCCATAGCACTCTGGATTTTTGTTTCCAGAGTGTTTCTTCTTGAAGGCTTCTTTGATGCCATTGAGTCATAAGGTCTTTTTCCTTCTCCTTGGATTCTTCGGTTATGTTGCCAGAGATCCAGCTTTTGTGCATTCTCTCTAGCTTGCCCTCTAGGATGGATTTTTCTTTGAAAATGTTTCCAAATTCCGTGGTATTCCAGTGCTTGATTTTGCTTTTGATATGCTTGAGCTTTCTTTGGAGTTTAAACATTTTGGTGCCTTGAACTTGCAAAGGTTCACGCCACCATTGCTCTACCAATTTAACAAAATTGGGGTGCTGTAGCCAAAATTTTTCAAAACGGAAAGGCTTATTTCTCGGGGTGCCCAGGAAGTCAGCCTCTAGAGAGATGGGCCAATGATCCGAGCCCCCACTAGGGAGGATATCAGAGCTAACTGTAATGCCCTCCAGAACAATGCTCTCTGAGATAAGGAACCTGTCTAAGCGGGAGGCAATTAGGTTCTCTCCTCCCCTTCTGTTATTCCAGGTGAAGGAGTAAGAGGAGGGGTACACATCCACTAGGTTTGCCAATTCAATGAAGTCAGCGAAGGCCCCGACATCTCTGTTGAGTTTTCTTAACCCTCCCTTCTTCTCCAGGAGGGAGGTGATCATGTTGAAGTCTCCGCCTATGATGATTTTAGAGGCCTCATATCTAGATTGCAGACTTTTGAGCGAGTTGAGGAAATGGAACTTATCATCTAGCCTTTGAGGACCATAAACATTGACACAGAGGTAAGTTTCAGAGTTACCTATGATTTGAATTTCCGTGGCTATGTAGGCATGAGTGGCTTCAGAGGCGAGTACGCTGATAGTTATTGAGTCCCAAAAGGTGGTGATGCCTCCTTCCCAACCTGTGCTGGCTACTTCAATGAAGTCGAGAGGCTTACCTAATTTTTGACTGATGATTTTGATGAGAGAGGAGGAGCATTTTGTTTCTTGAATAAACATCATATCTGGCTTTTCTCTTTTGAACTTCCTGATGAGAAGTCTTTGTTTAGCTTGGTTGTTAAGCCCTCTTGCATTCCAAGAAATAACTTTCATTGATAACTAGGTGGAAGGATTAAAGGACGGGAAGGCTTCTAAGGCCTTCATTTTACCTGAGTTCAGCATTAGGATTCCCAAGTCATGAAGAACCTCTCCAGTTGTCCTCCTACCTCTTTTATTTCTTGGTTTGGAGCCTGTTGGGCTGAGGGAGATGAAATTAGAGTGATTACTTGATCCTGTTGCTATTCCCAGTTTTCTGTTTTGCCTAGCTAGTTCCGCTCTTTGTCTGGAAATGAAGAGTTCGCGTATCTGTTTTAGTTCTTCCTCTGGAACATTTTCAATGCCTTTAGCCATCCAGTCCTCCTCTAGAGCTGGTAAGTCGAATCCTACCTTTTTTAGAGCTTCATTTAGTTCCTGTTCATCCTTACCCCCATCACTGTAGAACATCTCCGTGTCCTCATCTTGTGTACTTTCCTGTTCTGTTCTATTATCTCTGGGACTGTGTGAACCCTCGTCCTGTTCCTTCTTGTTGTTTTCTTGCTGGTTCTTTTGTTCCTCCGAGTTTCTCTCTTCTACTCGGAGCTCTTCTGTTTCTGTGACCGTTTCCAGAACCCTGAAGGGGTTGAGGAAAGCACTTGGGCCGGCTCCTGCTCCATTAGGCCCTCTTCGATTGGCTCTTTGCCTGATTTTGGGTTTTTTGAATGCCTCTTTGTTCTGCTGCTCCGCCTGGGGCTTGCTTGCCTCTTATGTTTTATTGAGAGGGAAGTCTCTTACTAGATGCCCGTGCTTGTGACATTTCCTGCAGCGGAAAGGAATTTGTTCGTAGTCAATGGCCTGAAAGTAGTCTTCGTCCTGGAACTCCAGCCAAATACCTTCATGCAGGGCCCCAGATACGTCCAGTTCCACACAGATTCTAGCGCATGAAGTGTATCTGCGCTGGATAGTTGCTTCAGATGCTTTGACAAATGTACCCAGCTTATCTCCTATTTGCTTGAGTGTATTTAAATCCCAATAATCTATGGGGAGGGAGAAGAGACGGATCCAAACTGGGACCCGAGTGAAGGTTTCGTTTTCAGCCACAAAGTTGGGCTTCCAGGGTCTCATGTAGAGACCTGCTGAAGAGAAAAAATATGGGCCTCCTTCGAAAACCCTGTCTTTGTCTTCTAGGTTTGTAAAGACAACTATAAAAAAACCTTTAGCTCCTAGGTGCAAGTTAATGTCCCCTTTGGGTTTCCAGTGCTGCTTGATCCATTGGCAAAGGGCTCGCTCCGTGGGCCACAGTCCCATGAATTTGCAGATGACCGCATGCTCCGACATGTGCTCCCTATGAGCTTGGATCTCCGGGTCTGTACAAATCACTCTGAGGGCTTCTTTCTTTTTGGGCTTACAGGCTCCCTGAGGGGCCTTGCTGGTGCCTGAGGTGATGGGTGGTTCCTTCTCCTTTCCATCTCGTGGCCTGTCTTGCTTTTCTTTGTCGTTTCCTTCAGTGGTCTGGGTCTGCTTTGGGCCCTCTTCTTGAGAATTTGCAGCTGCCCCGAGGGGTATGTTTTCTGCTTCCTGTTCCTTTTGCTTGGAACCCCCTCCCTGTTCCGCTGTCATTTTCTGCACTTTGTCTTTTCTGCTACTTCCTGGGTTTTTGCTATCTCCGTATCCTGAGATTATCAACCCTTCATTTTTTGTCTACTTGTTCATCATAATGTTTTTGAACGATGGGGTCCCTGTGGACCCCCCTCCGCACATTTGACGGGCCAGTCCCCTTCCCCTGCAGCAGAGATCAGCCAGTCTGGTGAACTGGTCTACCTGCTCTGCCAGAGCAGGCTCTCGAATGGCAGAGAAGGTCAGAAAACCCTAGAACAGATGCTGTAACCGAAAATCGCCAGAGCTCCTCCCTACTTCAGATGCTATTCCTAATGGCTAATTCCTCTCCATATTTCTTCTTGAAATGGGTGATTCTGGTCTATATTTCCTTGTTGTGAGTTGAGATAAAAAATAAGACAAATAATTTTATCAATTACTTAAATAATAACAAATTTTAACATATTTGATAATACAAATTTCTATGGAAACATGTTTTTTATGGAATTATAATTAAAATATACATGTGAGGGCATCCTTAAATATACAAAACAAAAAAAATTATCATTTTTTGAACCATCAGTTAACTTTTGTTCACTTCTTGTCCATGAATTTGTTCATTCGTATGATATCTTTTTGTATTCCATACACTATGATTGGGCATTACATTTGTTTTAGGTTGCATGTGATTCGTTGCCCAATAGATCTGTAGACGCATTTCACAACCTTAAGAGTTGTTACAACAATTGTGTGATATTTAAATATAAGTTATGCATTATAATCATTTAGCCACAGTAGCTCACACTCACCTCAAACCTGAATATTAGTGAATTCACATTTGCATCGCACGGTAATCCAATAGGTGAATGAAAAGCTTGAAATGCATATCTGCAAATGATTTTAAAGGTGGAGGACGCACCTACCCTGATGCAAGAATTGAACCCTTTGAATATACAGTATGACGTAGAGGGTCTATTGTGTTTTGTGTGGATTACACAATCGAAACACTTGTTAGATCACTTCCTACAAAATATACAGAGAGGTTACATCTTTCTGAAACAAGCTTCAATGTATCCCTTTTCTACTTGGGCATTGCACAAAAAGCATGCAAAGGAATGCATTTTATTTTAGAAGAAATTGAGAATTTAAACCTTTACTCAACATCTGAGACACATTATGGATCCAAGAGGCACTCTTCTTGAATGTGGCTATGATGGTCAAGGAGGAGAAGGATATTTGTGTATAAAGGCTTAAAAAATTGGATCAATTTTCATATTGTTTCCTCTAGCATCACATGGAACTTGTGTTGTTAATCTACCATTAGACAATGTTATTTGTATTGGAAATTTGCATCTTATATCAGAGAATGAGGTATATGGCTAAGAAGGAGTTGTGCAAGTGTGCTTTCAATGTCTCTTTAGAGCTCCACAACTTTTCCAACATCACATTCTAATAGATGATGATTAGATTGAGTCACACGAAGGTAAATGGCAGGACTTAGTACAAAAATGGATTCAACATTGACTTATTTTACCACAAGTCCTATTGCACAAAATAAACTATGAACCACATTGGAAATCATTCACAAATGTTTACACAAGTATTTCTTCACAAACGTTTTTGACAAGGAAGAACCATTTGACATATCTCTTAATAAGTTGGCTCAAGATCCTTGCAACTCTTCCTCTGGTTATTTTTCAGTTGGGTTTTCCCACAATGATAAGACTTAAACTTCTAGGTAACATTTCACATTCTCCACACTTTCCAGGATGACATCTCTGGATAAACTTGCAATTTTGACAAGAAATCCTCTTCATACACACATTCTCACAATGAAACACACCATTCCTACAATCGAATTAACACAGGGTCTCCATATCTCCACAAATTGTATTCTCCTATCTTTTCCCACAAAATGATGAGGCATCATTTATTAAAATCCTACAAGGATCACGAGGAACTTCATCACAAATATTCTCACATTAATGGAATTAACATTCGTGAGCCATCTCACACTTCTTTCTGCATGATTATGTAGTAGAATTACGATTGTTCGATTTGCCTGCCATCATTGGTTTATCATATGGGTAGGGTTGAGGGAGGGTCATTACTGTGCAAGTTCAGTGTGCACCTAGATGAAATTGAAGAGTACATTTGTGTGGAAAATGAGCCTTTGGTGTCTTGTTCCCTTTTCCAAGTGGCTTCTTGCATGGGCCTCCACATGAATGTGGAGTGATATACGTAGTCATTATGAGAGGGATTACAGAGATGGAGTATGTTTTTTCTCATGCAAAGTGTAAAGGACCATTGTTGGCCATCCATGATTGATGACGTAACCTCACCTTCAAATCCCAACAATGTTAATGAAAAGAGTCTTAATATGATAATTTTTTTCTCGTTCAAAGGCCGTTTGCAGAATTAATAAAAAACGTAGAAAACAAGTCTTGAAGGGATGCTTTTATAGAAGTATGTTAATTCACGAAAATGTGAGACCCCTCACTTATTTAAAATACCCTTTATCAAATGAAAAAATCGTAATTCGACGATCGAATCCCACTCAAATTTCAAAAGAAATTTTCAAGTCTTTGCTATAAAAGGTCATTCAAACAAATCAAATGCAAGGGGACTTGACCATTAATTAGCATGTAGGTATAAATTTGACAAGTAACTGTAGTAGAATTATTCTTCTTTCATTAAACCAATGGATTCACAAGAAACTCTAAAACTACTATTCTCATACTAGCTACACAATCTACAACCTTTATATACAAGACTTTATTTCTCTATGTGTTGCTCATGGGTGGACTAGGTTAAAACTTGAATAAAAAGTGAAAATGACATGGCAAGGGTGAAAAGTTTCTAATAGGTGCAATGTAGATCAATTTATCATCACTAAATGCTAAGATAACATGCAACAAAATACTACTCATAAACTATGTAAATAACCATGCATGAAAGTAATGTTCAGAAATATTTTGCATTGATAAACAAATATGTGAATGGAAATGATACAATAGGGATATTTAGCACCTAGGGTGGGCCCTCACATAGGGAAGCTCAAAAACCTTAAAAGAAAACTATACTAAGAGCTAAAATTAGATACCACTTCCACAAACAAAATAAAAAATTGTACGTGACAAAGTTACAAAAATTTCATGAAGTATAATGTTATTGTATTATTCATATCCTTCACTATGCTTTTCTTCTAATACTACAATGTTTTTTGAGCATGTTACTTATATAAATGCGTATAGCACAACCTCTTTGAGGGGAGGACTTATTTCTGTCCAAATATCCCTAAAATCCTAGATATTGTTTCTTGGGTCAACACACAATCCTTATCTAGCCATGTTGGAATTCCTCTGTAGTAGGGAGTAGGCCCGAGAAATATATCTCGCTATATCTCATTCAAAAATATGCAAAATCACTTGGAAGTCCTGCAAATCAACACATTGGGCACATATTGTATTAAAAATCTCTTAGACTATCATAAAAACTCATTCAGCTAAGAAAATGTTATTAAGCACAAAAAAGTAAATTAAATATAACCTTATATACTTACAAGTGGTTAAAAAGGCATTTGGCCAATTTAAAAAACCCATTACATATAACTAAAAAGATAAAATTTTAATCTATCCATTATTATAAAATCGAATAACTTGCAGAATTAATTTTAATTCTAAAATTCAAATATAATGCGAGTGTATTGTGCATTGCATAAAAAATATGATATGAAGTGTAACATTTTTATAGTATTTACTTCTTTGTTCAATATTTATTTTATTTATGTTAATAAATACAAATAACTAAGAAAATAAATTTTCACTTTATCAATTATTAATATAAATTACAACATTTTCATAGCATTTACTCATTTACTTTTTTTATTATTATTTAGTTTATTTACATTCATACGTATAATTTAGAAGATAAATTTTCATTTTGTAAATTATTTTAAAACTTAAAAACTATCCTACATTAATTACGAGTGTAATATGTTATGTATGACATGAAAAATGCTATTCAGTCCAATATTTTTAGAGTATTTACTTTTTGAGTGATTATTTATTATAATTATCATAATATATATAATTAACGAGATAAAATTTTAAGTTATTAATAATTATAAAAATTAATAATTTTTATATTTAGCTTAGCTATAAAGTGTAGGATATATGGTGACAAGGTATTTATTAATAAACTTTTTGGTGAAAAGTTCATTGGTTTGAAATCCTATGGGGAAATCCCAACCTTACTAAGGGTTGTTGTGGCCTAGACCAGGTGTGATCCTCAAGTGATTTTGATTGCTTATATGCCCCTGAGTCATCGTTTCACAAACCACAAGTTAAGGATGTCAATCATTTAAAGGTTCATATTACCTAACAAATAATAAAAAAAAACAAAAACAAAAAAATCATCTTCAACTTCATCTTAACTTTTGATGGCTTAGATGCCCCTCGGTCATGGTTTCACAAAGCACTAGTTAAATATGTCAATCATCTCAAGGTTTCCCTAAGAAACAACCAAAAAAAGATCATATTCAACTTGATCTTAATTTTAAAACTCAATATAATCCTAATATATTATATATATTGTAAAAAAGTAATAAGAAGTACAATATTTTCATATATTTACGTATTTATTTATTATGTATTATACCTTCCGTAAGCATTCACGTATTTATTTATTATATATTATGCCTTTTGTAGGCATAGTATTAGGTATTCAGTTTTTCCTTTCAGTGCATATTATTTTGTTTTCGACCAAACATATATGTCGCTTATCCATAGTTTAACACTGAGAATTCATTTTTTGTTATTTTCATTAAATTTAAATCTATTTACTTGTAAGATGATTAGTTGAGGTCTTATACTGGGTTGTTTACTCATATTTCTATTACTCATTAATTTTTTGTTCTTAATTTTATTTCCTCCTTATTTAACTTTTTTGTTTTCCTTTTATTATTATTTTCATTTTCATGAATTTTAGTTTTTTCTCCATATTTTCAATTTAAGAGAATAAATTTGAATAAAAATAATAATTAAAAAAAACTTTTCCAATAATTTTTTCTTAGATTTATTACTTTTTAATTTGACTTATATTTTTGTTTTGTCTTTTTCTATGGTTTTTTTTAAGATGACAAAAATTTTAAAGAGAAAAAAATAGTTAGAATTTTTTTCCCAATAATTCCTTTTTAAAGTTCTATTACTCCTTAATTTAACTTATATTTTTTTGTCTCTTTCTCCTTCTTTTTTTTCTATCTATTTTCAATTCCAATTACATTAATTATACTATTTCTCCATTTTTACACATAACTTCTATAATTTAAAAATGGTATTGTATTTAGTCATTAGTTTTTAGAATCTTGTGAGAATTTCACTCCCAATTTTATTAAGATAGATTTATTGATGTAGAGTTACTATGTTTTAAGATTTCTTCCAGATTTTTTTCCTAACTTTGTTGAATTTGTTTTATTTAAGCATAATTTGTATAATTTCTAACTCGAGTATATAAAAAATTCAATAAATTGTTCCCATAACAAGAAATTGAATTCAAGAATTAAAGAAATTAAGCTTTTGTGTTTTTATTCCTTTCTTGTGTCTCTGATTAATGTATATGGTTCTGGCAGGTCAGAGAAACTCAAATGGCTATTATTAGGATTCCACTTTGAAGCTCCATATTTTGTTTCAATTAGTTGGAGATTGCTTGGCATTTATTAGTAGGCTAGTCTTTCATTTCTCATTTGTTTCAATTGGATTATGAAAGTTGTTTTTTATTATTTCCTCCAACCAAGATATAGATACAAAATGTTTTAGAAACTAAGTATTTTGATTAGAAAGTAAGATTTTTTATATCCATCTGTAGTTACTAGTGATTTAATTTATATAATTGTGCTAGTTATAATTTAGTTGTTTAATTAATAGTAAAACAATTGTTATTATGAATTATTCATAAATATTAATTAACCTGTCTTTACAACAATACAACTTTATTTAAAAAAAATAATACTAAATCACAAATTATAGATCATCCCAACTCAATTTTTCTCTTCAAAAGAAAGAGACAGCATTTGAGAATTAACAATAAATTTGTTGCTTCATATTCACATGCCTTCAGTGCCACAAACACAATTGCACTCAACTCTATATCAATCATGTTCAATTCCCATGAACTTTGTAGGCAAGAATTGGTTGTGCAAAACAAGTTTCTTGGATTTGAAATATCATTGATTCAAAACTAAGTTTCTGCATATCAATTTGAACCAACCACTACCAAAAAAATAAGGTTATAAACCTTCATTCTAACCAATTAGATAGGAGCTCACTAAAAAGAAACATTTTAGCACAACATTTTCACTTTCACTTCTTTTTTTTATGAAAACTTTAATTGAAAATGTCACACTCTATCTATGATTCATGCTACAATTAACCATATTTAAACTACTAATAATAACTACTAATAATACTTATATTACTTATGTTCATAGATATATAATAAAAACAAATTTGTATTTTATCATTAGGATGAAATTTAATAACTCTTATACTTAAGTTAATATATTTTTATAGCTTGAAAAATAATTTTATTATACTACGTTAACATTAAAAAAATGAAAATTAACAAGTAAAACATTTTCTAGCATTTATTTTATTTATTTTATTTATATTCATATATATGTATAATTAAGAAGATACATTTTATTATTATTAATTATATAAAATTTACTAAATTTTATACTTCAGTATATTATTTATGACGTGACCTAGAATACGAAGTGCGATATTTTTATAGTATTTTTTAAATTTTATAGTTTAGTATATTATTTATGACATGATAAATAATACGAAGTGAAACATTTTTATGGAGTTGTTTTTGGCGTGACTTTTTGTAGATTTCGGTGACAAAATCCGGCGGAAAAAATTAAGGTTAAATCTTGATTTGTATTATTTAAAATGGTTTTTTAACTGCATTTTTGGATTCAGCACCCTGAAAAACCCCTAAGACGCTTTGATTGTGTAGAAATTAGCTATAAGAAGAGCTTCGGCGAAAATCACATATAGAAAGACCTTTGTCGACGCGTTTCAAACCAACTAGTGTGGTTCATCGTCAGGACAAGTTGAAGAAACAGATCTAGCCTAGCATGTTAAATAGACTGAGCAGAGACTCCAACGGCTACATAACGGTGATTTTTGACTCTAGGACCCACGCCAAAATTATATTAATAAATTTAATATTATTATTATTATTATTATAATAAGATTAATAATATATTATTCTATTTCTAGAAATAAGTAAAATTAGGTACAATTAATAAATGAGCGAATAGTATCAAAAGTAATTTATTTATTTAAATAACATTAGGTTGTTAATAAAATAATACTAATGGTTATTAAAAATTATTATTAATTATTAATTATTGTTTGAATGATTTCTTTTGAAGAAATAATATATATTCTTATTCCAAAAATAATAATAGGATGTTAGGATAAAAATAAGAATAAATGAATAAATATGTAATTTTA
>APFE031127933.1:0-17266 GCA_000404065.3 Pinus taeda | reverse complement strand
TTTTTATCCTAACATCCTATTATTATTTTTGGAATAAGAATATATATTATTTCTTCAAAAGAAATCATTCAAACAATAATTAATAATTAATAATAATTTTTAATAACCATTAGTATTATTTTATTAACAACCTAATGTTATTTAAATAAATAAATTACTTTTGATACTATTCGCTCATTTATTAATTGTACCTAATTTTACTTATTTCTAGAAATATAATAATATATTATTAATCTTAATATTATAATAATAATAATAATATTAAATTTATTAATATAATTTGGCCTGGGTCCTAGAGTCAAAAATAGTCGTTAGGTAGCCGTTGGAGTCTCTGCTCAGTCTATTTAACATGCTAAGCCAGATGTTTCTTCAACTTGTCTTGACAATGAACCATACTAGTTGGTTCGAAATGCGTCGACAAAGGTCTTTCTATATGTGATTTTCGCCGAAGCTCTTCTTATAACTTTGATGGATCACAGAAGCCTCAATTCTACAATTGTTTCCCTGCATAGAAATTAGCTATCAAACTTGTGATTCCAATAAATTGCTGCCTGGTTTTGACCAGAAAAACCCACCAGAAAAGCTTCCAAAAAGTCTCTTTAAAGATAACTGCCATTTTTATAATATTTTAATTGATATATTTATTAGTTGCTTTATTTATCTTCTTCGTGTTCATATATATAATTAAAATAGATAAATTTTCATTATATAACTATTATAACATTTAAGAATGTATTAGATAAAATTTAAGATTTTTCATATTTAAACTTTATCTTAATTATAATTTAAAATATAGTTTTATGTATAGTATGAAAAATAATATCAAATATAAATATTTTTTGCATTTATTTATTGTTTATTTTTATTTTCATAGATAAAATTAAATATTTCATTTTATAAATATTATAAAAATTATAAGAATATGTATATTTAATTAAATTTCATTTTGTAATTGAAATAGTCTTAGTATATTATGTATGTAGCACAACATTTTTTATGTGTTTTATATAGTACAAGAGGTATTTCTTTACAAACACCAACCTATATTATATATTTATATTATGTAAGATTATAGATATAAACAAAATAATTAAGAAAACAAGAAAATAAAATATATGTCTTATTGAAAAGACATGTACACTAGCAATTGCACCAGATGTTGCAAAGGAAACATTGTAAGACGATAGCATATGCCATTAATTAATGCTTGCTTGACAACTCTTGAAAGACATGAAAATATCAACAAAAGGCAACGACCATGCTACAATGGAATCTTTCTACTGTTGTCTCGAGCCTTACAAATCATGAGACATATTTTAAAGTTAAATACCTTGTCTCATTATGCCAACATGTATGCCTTGTAAATAAATAAATAGATCATAAATTGCAACCTTCAAAATGAAGGGTCGTTTTGGTACAATTTCTCCATATTTCTTCTTGAAATGGGTGATTCTGGTCTATATTTCCTTGTTGTGAGTTAAGATAAAAAATAAGACAAATAATTTTATAAATTACTTAAATAATAACAAATTTTAACATATTTGATAATAAAAAATTCTATGGAAACATCTTCTTTTATGGAATTATAATTAAAATATACATGTGAGGGCATCCTTAAATATCCAAAACAAAAAAAATTATCATTGTTTGAACCATCAGCTAACTTTTGCTCATTTCTTGTCCACAAATTTTCATTCGTATCATATTTTTTTGTATGAAGTTAGCTCATTTCTTGTCCACAAATTTGTTCATTCGTATCATATTTTTTTGTATTCCATACACTATGATTGGGCATTGCATTTGTTTTACGTTGCATAGGATTCATTGCCCACTTGATCTGCAGATGCATTACACAACCTTAGGAGTTGTTACATCAATTGTGTGATATTTAAATATAAGCTATGCATTATAATCATTTAGCCACAGTAGCTCACACTCACCTCAAAACCTGAATATCAGTGAATTCACATTTGCATCACATGGTAAGTCCAATAGGTGAATGAAAAGCTTGAAATGCATATCTGAAAATGATTTTAAAGGTAGAGGACACACCTACCCTGATGCAAGAATTGAACTCTTTGAATATAGAGTATGACGTAGAGGGGCTATTATGTTTTGTGTGGATTACACAATCGAAACACTTGTTAGATACCTTCCTACAAAATATACAGAGAGGTTACATCTTTCTGAAACAAGCTTGAATGTATCGCTTTTCTACTTGGGCATTGCACAAAAAGCATGCAAAGGAATGCATTTTATTTTCGAAGAAATTGAGAATTTAAACCTTTACTCAACATCTGAGACACATTCTGGCTCCAAGAGGCACTCTTCCTGAATGTGGCTATGATGGTCAAAGAGGAGAAGGATATTTGTGTATAAAGGCTTAAAAAATTGGATCAGTTTTCATATTGTTTCCTCTAGCATCACATGGAACTTGTGTTGTTAATCTACCATTACACAATGTTATTTGTATTGGAAATTTGCATCTTATATCAGAGAATGAGGTATATGGCTGAGAAGGAGTTGTGCAAGTGTGCTTTCAATGTCTCTTTAGAGCTCCACAACTTTTCCAACATCACATTCTAACAGATGATGATTAGATTGAGTCACACGAACGTAAATGGCAGGACTTAGTACAAAAAAGGATTCGACATTGACTTATTTTACCACAAGACCTATTGCACAAAATAAACTATGAACAACATGAGAAATCATTCACAAATGTTTACACAAGTATTTCTTCACAATTTTTTTTGATAAGGAAGAACCATTTGACATATCTCTTAGTAGGTTGGCACAAGATCCATGCAACTCTTCCTCTGGTTATTTTTGAGTTTGGTTTTCCCACAATGATAAGACTTAAACTTCTCAGGTAACATTTCACATTCTCCACACTTTCCAAGATAACATCTCTGGATAAACTTGCAATTTTTACATGAAATCATCTTCATACACACATTCTCACAATGAAACACACCATTCCTACAATCCAATTAACACAACGTCTCCATATCTCCACAAATTATATTCTCCTATCTTTTGCCACAAAATGATGAGGCATCATTTATTTAAATCTTACAAGGATCAGAAGGAACTTCATCACAAATATTTTCATATTAATGGCATTAACATTCGTAAGCCATCTCACACTTCCTTCTGCATGATTATGTAGTAGAATTATGATCGTTGGATTTGCTTGCCATCATTGGTTTATCATATGGGTAGGGTTGAGGGAGGGTCATTACTGTGCAAGCTCAGTGTGCACCTGGATGGAATTGAAGAGTACATTTATGTGGAAAATGAGCCTTTGGTGTCTTGTTACCTTTTCTGAGTGGCTTCTTGCATGGGCCTCCACATGAATGTGGAGTGATATACCTAGTCATTATGAGAGGGATTACAGAGATGGAGTATGTTTTTTCTCATGCAAAGTGTAAAGGACCATATTTTACCATCCAAGATTAATTACGTAACCTCACCTTCAAATCCCAACAATGTTAATGAAAAGAGTCTTAATATGATAATGTTTTTCTCATTCAAAGGTAGTTTGCAGAATTAATAAAAAAGGTAGAAAACAAGTCTTGAAGGGATGCTTTTATAGAAGTATGTTAATTCATGAAAATGTGAGACCCATCACTTCATTATAAAATACCCTTTATCAAATGAAAAAATCGTAATTCGACGATAGAATCCCACTCAAATTTCAAAAGAATTTTTCAAGTCTTTGCCATAAAAGGTCATTCAAACAAATCAAATGCAAGGGGAATTGATCATTAATTAACATGTAGGTATAAATTTGACAAGTAACTATAGTAGAATTCTTCTTCTTTCCATTAAACCAATGGATTCACAAAAAACTCTAGAACTACTATTCTCATACTAGCTACACAATCTACAACCTCTATATACAAGAGTTTATTTCTTCGAGTGTTGCTCATGGGTGGACTAGGTTAAAACTTGAATAAAAAGTGAAAATGACATGGCAAGTGTGAAAAGTTTCTAATAGGTGAAATGTAGATCAATTTGTCATCACTAAATGCTAAGATAACAAGCAATAAAAGACTACTCATAAACTATGTAAATAACCATGCATGAAAGAAATGTTCAGAAATATTTTGCATCGAAAAAAAATATGTTAATAGAAATGATAGAATAGGGATATTTAGCACCTAGGGTGGGCCCTCACACAAGGAAGCTCAAAAACCTTAAAAGAAAACTAGACTAAGAACTAAAATCAAATATCACTTCCAGAAACAAAATAAAAAATTTTACATGACAAAGTTACAAAAATTTCATGAAGTATAAAGTTATCCTATTATTCATATCTTTCACTATGATTTTCTTCTAATCCTACCATGTTGTTTGAGCCTGTTATTTATACAAGTGGGTATAGCATGACCTTTTTGAGGGGAGGACTTCTTTCTGTCCAAAAATCGATAAAATCGTAGATATTGTTTCTTGTGTCAATACACAATCCTTATCTAGCCATGTTGGAATTCCTTTGTAGTAGGGAGTAGGCCCCACAAATATATCTAGCTATATCTCATTCAAAAATATGCAAAATCGCTTGAAAGTCCTACAAATCGACACATTGGGTGCATATTATATTCAAAATCTCTTAGACTATCCTAAAAACTCATTCAACTAGGAAAATGTTATTAACCACAAAAAATAGATTAAATATAGCCTTATATACCTATGAGTGGTTAGAAAGGCCTTTGGCCAATTTAGAAGACCCATCACATCTAACTGGAAATATTAAATTTCAATCTATCCATTATTATAAAATCTAATAACTTGTATACATAATTTTAATTTTAAAAGTCAAATATAACGCGAGCGTATTATGCATGGCATAAAAAAAAGTGATATGAAGTGTAGCATTTTCATAGTATTTACTTCTTTATTTCATATTTATTTTATTTATCTTAATAAATACAAATAACTAAGAAAATAAATTTTCACTTTATCAATTATTTATATAAATTACAACATTTTCGTAGCATTTACTCATTTAGTTTTTTTATTATTATTTAGTTTATTTATATTCATACATATAATTTAAAAGAGATGAAGAGAAGGATGGGGCTGGTTAGGGTTTGGCAGCGCGGGTATCAAAACGAACCCCGCACAGGACGCGGTTAATGGACAGAGCATCGTCGCAGCTATCAGGTACAGTCGTTAGCGGTTTTCTCTTTTCTGCCAAAAATCTGGACAGCTGGGGGTAAAGCGAACTGGGTCACGGGCCTTGTTTGTTTTTACCTTTTACCTTACTTTTTTCCGGTGGTAGTTACCATCAGCTTACTTTCTTTAGCTTTCAGAGTGCAGGTTCGTCGTCGCGGAACAGAGAAACGTTCTGGGTCAACCCCGTTGTCTTACGCTGTCGTCGTTTCCTTGTTTTTATCCCTAATCATGGTTAACCATGAAGAATTAGTGGATTTAGACCCATCCCTGGAAGATGTATTATCTATGTGGGGAAAGGACCCGTCTTAAAAGAACATTGAACTGTTTTTTGGGGTAAAAGAATTTTCTGAACCAGAGTTCCTTCCCTCGGTGGAATTTCCTCCTTTCTTGCATCCAGGAGGGGGAGTTACGGTTGCGGACGATCTGGCTACAAACCAGGGAGCCAACGGAAGGAATTCAGCCGAAATTGTGGCGGCAGATGTGATTTTAGATGCACCTTCTTCGGCGTATAAGGGCAAGTTAGTAGTAAGTTGGTTTCCCCCATTCTATTGGTTTGGGAAGCCCCGAAACCTTGGGTCGTGGGCCAAATATCAACAGACTAAATGCCTCTGAGGTCTGTCCCCCACTCACCAGGGTTTCACTAGCATCTGTTTTTCGAAATTCTGAAAACCCTCTTTCCGGGGTATGTCAGGGGAACCATGGTCCAAAGGAGGGGGCCCTGGGTGCTCACGTCGACCCTATCAGTGGCATCAGTAGTTCAGGAAACCCTGGTGGTGCTTCCTCACAACGTCAACAAGCGCAGTACGCTGCTTCTCATGGAGAGGTGCCGCCTCAGTGCGTTTTAGAACGGCAGGACATTTTTCAGGATCGCCGCGACCCTACAGAAACCCTAAGGAAGAAGGGAGAAAAAAGGAAGCCTCAAGTTCGAATAGGGTCGCAGGATTTGGGGGAAAACCTTGTTTTAGGTATGGAAGTTTCAATTGATGAAACCCTTGCAGTTGCAGAATGCACGATTGTGGGCCGGGCAAGAGGTAGGAAGTTCTCTCCCGAGGACCTTCAGAAATGGGGAGAGGAACATTTTATAAAGGAAAACCCACTGGCTTTTGAGGCTCAATGCCTTGTAAAAGGCTGGTTTATGTTTAAATTCGCAGACAAGGAAGCGGCAGACTGGGTCTTCGAAAAAAATTGGTTCATTGGGACCATTCCGGTACTGATGAAGTGTTGGACCCCTCTATTCGATGCTATCAAGGAGAGCACGAAAGTTTTTCCTATCTGGGTCTGGGCGCCGGGTCTTCCTTTCTTTTTATGGACAGAGGCGGT
This sequence comes from Pinus taeda, assembly GCA_000404065.3. Lineage (NCBI taxonomy): Eukaryota > Viridiplantae > Streptophyta > Pinopsida > Pinales > Pinaceae > Pinus > Pinus taeda. Next base: position 10,765 of record APFE031127933.1, on the reverse strand, counting down.
CTTTAAATCCATTGGTAATAGATTGGGAACTTTTATGGAGGCGGATTTATCATTCAGGGAAACAAAGGTCAGGGCAACGGCGCGCATCTTGACAAACATTGATTTGAGTAAGGGCCTGGCAAAAGAAATAACTCTCCAGTATAGGGACTACATATATGTTGAAGTTCTGGACTATGAACACTTGCCATTTCGCTGCCATGTCTGTCATGAATATGGCCACCTAGCCAAGGAGTGTCCTCTGCTCAGGAGACAGAGGCGATTCAGGAAGACAAATGGTTAGAGGGCCTTCAGAAGGCCACAACCACAGGCAAATCAGTCAATGAGAGGCTCGCCGCCCCTGTCCGAGATTGGCATGGATTCCGGGACTCCACGCGTGGGGGTTCAAACAGAGGAGGTTCATAACACCGATGATGTTGTAGCTAAGGAACCTCGTCCTGATGCTGAAGGGAAGGCCGATGATCGGCAGACATCGCCTACTCCATCACCACCACGCGCAGAGGATGCGGGTAAGTGTAAAAAACTTCCTCTCACTTCCCCTCAAAATCATGTTTTATCCGAAGTGTCCATGCATGTTTCTCAATCAGTTCCTGAGTCTCCCCTTGTAAAACAAACTGTGGAAAATTCACCACTTGATCTTGACCATGATATAGAACCTATGCATGCGGATCCGGGATTTCTTAACTTAAAATGTGAAATAAAATGCCCCCCCTTTCCCCCCCGATTCAAAGCGTACACTGTCCCTATAATCTCAGATCCATGGGGACCAAACCAGAGCAAGATGGGGCTCTGAGCGGTCTTGGACAGACTCCATTAATTGGACAAACCAAAGGAAAACGGGGCAGAAAATCAGACCTATCGAAAGCCAAGTTAAAATCAAAAGTTGATGTGGCGGATGGGAAACAATTCTCAATCCCTGGGGTTCTTACAGCAGTGAAGACCCCTGACCATGTTAAAAAATGATTTTATCATCTTGGAATTGCAGGGGTTTAGCCAACAAGCCCAAAAAACTGGCTTTAAAAGAATGGTTACAATCATCCAAAGTAGACATCCTGTTCCTTCAGGAAACCTTGGGTCGAGGCCATGAGATTGAATCGGCCCTGAAATCCTTGATGCCTGGTTGGTTTTTTTTTGCTATTGATTCCTCGGGCCATTCGGGAGGTCTTGCCATAGGTTTTAGAGAGGGAAAAATTAAATACTTGAACATGTGGGGATTGAAGAATGTAATGGGGATGGAGGTTGTTTACCCAGAATTTCCTATTCCCTTCCAGATTGTCAACATTTATGGGCCATGTCAAGGGAGGGAATTTTTTTGGACAGATTTATTGGCAATATTTTTTATGAATGCCCCCTTGATGGTTGTGGGGGGGGATCTCAATTTCTCACTGGGTAGAGCAGAAGCATGGGGGCCCTGAGCCAGGGAGGATCCCCTATCTGATTTCTTTTTACAACTTCTCTCAGACAAAAAACTCATCGATCCATCTCCGATAAATTTGAAGCCTACCTGGAGGAACAGATGAGCCGGGGAGGACAGGATTCCAAAAAGGTTGGATCGTTTCCTGATATCTGAAGGTCTTCTTTCAAGAGTCCCTCTCTTTCAGCAATGGTCTGACGAAATTGGGAATTCCGACCATTTCCTGATTTTTTTGGATCTTTCTTTCCCCCCACCAAAGCCTCCCTCCCCTTTCAAATTCAATTCCTCTTGGCTTCTTGGACCATCCTTCAACACCCTCTTCTCATCCACTTGGATCCACCCTGACCGACATTCTACAGACAGCAAGTGTTTCTTATTTATGGAAAATTTGAAGAGACTAAAGAAATCTACTATCTCCTGGGCAAAAGAAAGACAGAAAAAGCAAAACGAAGATCTGTATAAAATCAGGGAGGAATTAAAGTCCCTGGAAAGCACTGATGCAGATGGTTACTCCTCACAGGCTTCAAAAGAAAGAATTCTATCACTGGAGAAAGCCCAAAATCAGATTCTTCTTGCAAGGGAAGAGGAATGGAGACTGAAGAGTAGGGCAATATGGCTAAAATCAGGAGATGAAAGCACAAGCTTCTTTCATAATTATGCTAAAGGGAGAAAATCTGCCAATACTATCTGGAGTTTAAAAGATGGGGAAGGTAGGGAGGTAAATACTTTGTCTGATCTCTCGGGTCTGGGTCAGAGGCACTTCCAAAGAATTTTTTTTGATCCGGGAGAAGCTACTATTGTTGAAGTTATGAGAACAGCTCAATGTTTTCCTAGATTCCTTGAGGAGAACGAAGCAGATGAACTAACTTACCCTGTCACCAAGGAGGAGGTTGAGGCGGCAATGAAAAGTATGGGGAAGGACAAAAGCCCGGGACCGGACGGTTGGACGATTGAGCTTTTCCTCCATTTCTTTGATCAAATTGGGGCTAAGATCACTGAGGTAGTGGAGGAATCGAGGTTAAAACGGGAAATCTATAAGCCTTTCAACTCAACCTTCATCGCTCTGATTCCTAAAAAGGATGATCGAGAATCTTTTGAAGACTTCCGCCCCATCTCCCTCTATAACTGCATCTATAAAATCATTGCCAAGGTGATAGCAATCAGACTTGTACCAATTCTGTCCAGAAATATATCGATGGAACAATTTGGCTTCCTGGATGGTAGACAAATTCATGAGGCAATTGGAGTAGCCCAAGAGGTCCTTCACAGCATCAAACAGAAGAAGAAGAAAGGGGTGGTCCTGAAAATTGACCTCTCAAAGGCTTATGACCGCATAAACTGGCTTTATCTCAGAATGCTGCTCACTCTTTTAGGCTTTTCTTATTCTTTTATAAGCTGGATCATGGGGTGTATTTCAAATGCGAGCTTTGCAGTCTTGATAAATGGAGCGGCATCCCCTTTCTTTAAAAGTCAAAGGGGTCTCAGACAAGGGTGCCCCTTATCACCTCTCCTATTCTTGCTTGTGGTAGAAGGGCTCAGCAGATTGATCCACAGAGCCAGAAGGACAAATAAAATAAAAGGTATTGAGGTGGCTATAAATCTCTACATTACTCACCTGCTTTTCGTTGATGATATTTTGATTTTCTCCAATGGATCCCATGAAGAATTAAAGGAATATAAAAATATCATTGATCTATTTATGAAAGCTACAGGAATGCAGTTAAACTATGGAAAATCTCAGGTGTGTGTGGCAGGTTATAACAGGAGAGAATACAATTCAATGACCAACCTTTTCCCCTTTCATCTACAGCCATTGGCCTCTCCTTTCAAATATTTGGGGTTCTGGTTAAAACCGGACTCATACAAAAAAGAGGACTGGGCATGGTTGATAGCGAAGATAGAGGCAAGAATATCCCATTGGAGTTTCAGATGGCTCTCTAGAGCAGGAAGACTGACCCTTCTAAAATCTGTTTTGCTGGCCATCCCGGTGTATTGGGCTGCTCTTACTTGGATCCCAAAAGGAATTTTGGAAAAGATCAGAAGACTATGTTGTAGATTTTTATCGGCAGGCTCAAATGAAAAATTAGTCCTCCCATGGGTGGCATGGGAAAAGATTGCAAGACCAAAGGATTGGGGGGGGCGGGGTATTAAGAGACTCCCAGAATTCAGCCTGTCATTGGCTGCTAAGTCTGGGTGGAGGCTCATCAAAATGGAAAACCTTTGGACCCGGGTAATCAGAAGAAAATACATTGATCCAACCCCCCTGGAAGACTGGATCAGAAGTCAGGAAAAGAAATCGAAACAGTCCTCTATAATTTGGAAGGCTACTATCGAAGGATTCTCAGTAATTGAACAAGGTCTGGCATGGAAAGTGGGAGATGGGAAAAATGTAAAAATTGGCAGAGATCCATGGGTTGGATGCAATGAAACATTTGCCCTATCCCCTGGTCTGCTGAGCCAATTAGATAGCAGAGGTATTTTCACTCTAAGCCAAGTGGAAAAAGTGGGTCAGACAACCATTTGGGGACAGGCATGGAAAAGTGCAAAGGATCTTGGATTAAACATCAGATGGCACCATGAATGGTCTTCTTTCATCAATGAACTCCACCGATCCCATGTTAGATTAAACAACGATCATGACAATTTGATATGGGCTCATGGGAAAACAGGAGACTATTCACCAAAAGAGGGCTATAATTATCTTATGGAGAAGAAAGGTTGGCCTGCTCCGGAATGGTGGTCAAAAAATATATGGAAACTCAAATGTCCTCTGAAATCCAGGATCTTTTTATGGTGTTTGTTAAGAAGGAAGATACCAACATGGGACATTCTCCAAGCCAGATTCATCACAGGGCCAGGGAGATGCTCTCTTTGTAAGGAGAATGAAGAAACCATCAACCATCTTTTCACATCTTGCTCCATCTCCTTAAAGTTATGGGCTGAGATAACAGATCTGTTAAAATTAAAAGCTCATTGGGGGGATTCTCCTTTAGAAGACGCCTGGAAAAATTGGTGGAATAATCACCCTGAAGGAAATCTCAGAAACCTTCCACCAATTTTCTTCTGGGGCATCTGGCTTGCTAGAGATAAGAGTATTTTCCAAGACCAGGTCATGCCCATTCCATCAATTGCATCAAGCTGTGTTGTAATTTACTCTTCAATTCCTCCGCCTGAATAAAAAAGTACGCAAAACAGAAAAAATCCTCCAGACATAAAAGATGATTCACCATGGGCTTTTTTCGACGGGGCATCACAAGATAACAAAGCTGGTGCTGGAATATGTATTCATATAAACCAAGATCATTTTCTCAAAGCTTCTGTGGGCCTGGGTCAAGGAACAAACAATTATGCTGAACTGGCTGCTCTTCGTCTCCTCATGTGCTGGGCTTTAAAAAAGAATATTTTGTCTATTCAAATCTTCGGAGACTCCATGAATATTGTAAAATGGGCTAACAGCACATCTATGTGTCAAAATCAGATTTTGAAGCCTCTCCTTGATGATATTGTTTCTCTAAAAACTCATTTTAACTGCGTTTCCATCTGTCACATTTACAGGGAACATAATTCAACAGCAGACCAGCTTTCTAAATCTGGCCTACAGCAAGATCTGGGGAATTGGTCTATAGAAAGATCATTTCATTGGCAGATCATCACATCTTTGATGTCTCCTTTTGCTCCGCCTCTCTGAAGTTTTTTTGCAGCTACCGATTTTGGCTACAGCTCTTTTCGTTTTATGAACATACATCTTAAATGCTCTCGTTCCCAGCTTGGCAGCGGACATAACACGGGATGCTGTAGCTGAACTACTTATTCCTCTTTTCTGTTTTTATTCTCCCACAGCTATATATATACACTCTTTTCGTGGTTGTTTTCCTTCGCCGAAGGAGGCCACCATGTTTTTCTTTCTTTCATGTTTTTATCAGTTGAATATGTGAGGTTCTAGTGAACCAGCTCAGGAAGTCTTGACAAGAAGCGGCAATATCAGCTCCTCTGACTGCGAATGTAATTTTTTGTTTTCTATTAATGTGCAGGTTGACTACGGGTCCCTCTCATATTGGCTTCCCAGTTATGTTTTTTGGGAAGAGCCACACAGCATGAGTCACACAGTATGTGCTTCCACTCTTTGGTGGAACGTTTTGAACTTGGCAAATGTAACTTTTTATCCTCTTAATAAAAAGTTATGCTTTTTTCTCCGGAAAAAAAAAATTTAAAAGATAAATTTTCATTCTGTAAATTATTTTAAAAGTTAAAAACTACCCTACATTACTTACGAGTGTGATATGTTATGTATGACATGAAAAATGCTATGAAGTCCAATATTTTAGAGCATTACTTTTTATTGAATTATTTTATAAGTTATTATAATACAATGAGATAAAATTTTAAGTTATTAAGAATTATAAAAATAAAAAACTTTTATATTTAGCTTAGCCATAGAGTATAGGATATATGGTGATAAGGCATTTATTAAGGAATTTTTTGGTGAAAATTTCATTGGTTTAAAATTCTATGGGGAAATTCCAACCATACTAAGGGTTGGTGTGGTATAGACCAGGTGTGATCCTCAAGTGATTTTAACTACTTATATGCCCCTCAGTCATGGTTTCACAAACCACAAGTTAAGGATGTCAATCATCTAATGATTCATATTACCTAACAAACAATAAAAAAAACAAAAACAAAAAAATCATATTCAACTTCATCTTAATTTTTTATTTCTTAGATGCCCCTCGGTCATGGTTTCAGAAACCATGAGTTAAATATGTCAATCATCTCAACGTTACCCTAAGAAACAACCAAAAAAACAAAAAAATCATATTCAACTTGATCTTAATTTTAAAACTCAATATAATCCTAATATATTATATATAGCGTAAAAAAGTAATAAAAAGTACAATATTTTCATATATTTACGTATTTATTTATTATGTATTATACCTTCCATACCCATTTACGTATTTATTATATTATATATTATACCTTTTGTAGGCATGGTATTAGGTATTTAGTTTTTCCTTTCAGTGCATATTATTTTGTTTTCGACCAAACATTTATGTCACTTATTCATAGTGTAACATTGAGAATTCATTTTTTGTTATTTTCATTAAATTTAAATTTATTTATTTGGAAGATGATTAGTTGAGGTCTTATAATGGTCTCTTTAGTAACTTATATTTCTATTACTCATTAATTTTTTGTTTTTAATTTTATTTCCTTCTTATTCAAATTTTTTTCGTTTTCCTTTTATTATTATTTTCATTTTCATGAATTTTTAGTTCTTTTCCATATTTTCAATCTAAGAGAATAAATTGAAGTAAAAAATAATAATTAAAAAAAAAAATTCAATAATTTTTTTTAGATTTATTAACTTTTTTAATTGACTTATATTTTTTTTTGTCTTTTTCTATCGTGTTTCTTAAAATGGCGAAAATTTTAAAGAGGAAAAAATAATTATAATTTTTTCCCCAATAATTCATTTTTTAAGTTTTATTACTCTTTAATTTAACTTATATTTTTTTTTGTCTCTTTCTACCTTCTTTTTTTTTAATCTATTTTCATTTCCAATTACATTAATTATACTATTTTTCCATTTTTACACATAGCTTCTATAATTAAAAACTATTATCATATTTAGTCATTAGTTTTTAGAATCTTGTGAGAATTTCATTCCCAATTTTATTAAGAAAGATTTATTGATGTAGAGATACTATGATTTCAGATTTCTTCTAGATTTTTTTCCTAACTTTGTTGAATTTGTTTTATTTAAGCATAATTTGTATAATTTCTAACTCGAGTATATAAAAAATTATTTAAATTGATCCCATAACAAGAAATTGAATTCAAGAATTAAATAAATTAATCTTTTGGGTTTTTATTCCTTTCTTGTGTCTCTAATGAATGTATATGGTTCTAGCAGGTCAAGGAAAATGAAATGTGTATATCAAGATTCCACATTGAAGTTCCATATTTTGTTTCAATTAGTAGGAGATTGCTTGGCATTTATTAGGAGGTTAGTCTTTCATTTCTCATTTGTTTCAATGTGATTGTTAAAGTTTTTTTTTATATCCATCTATAGTAACTAGTGATTTAATTTATATAATTGTGCTAGTTATAGTTTAGTTGTTAAATTAATAGTAAAACAATTATTATTATTAATTATTCATAAAAATTAATTAACTTGTCTTTACAATTTTATTTTAAAAAAAATAATTAATACTAAATCACCAATTATAGATCGTCCCAAGTGAATTTCTCTCTTCAAAAGGAAGAGACAACATTTGAAAATTAACAATAGATTTGTTGTTTTATACTCACATTCCTTTAGTGCCACAAACACAATTGCATTGAACTCTATATTGATCATGTTCAATTCCCATGAACTTTGTAGGCGAGAATTGGTTGTGCAAACAAGTTTCTTGGATTTGACATCTCAGTGATTTGAAACTAAGTCTCTCCATATCAATTTGAACCAAACACTACCAAAAAAATAATGTTATAAACCTTCATTATAACGAATTAGATAAGAGCTCACTGAAAAGAAACATTTTAGCACCACATTTTCACTTTCACTTTTATTTTTTTTTATAAAAACTTTAATTAAGAATGTCACACTCTATCTCTCATTCATGCTACAATTAACTATATTTAAGCTACTAGTAATAACTACTAATAACACTTATATTATATATGCTCATAAATATATAATAAAAATGGAAATTTGTATTTTATCAATTATGATGAAATTTAATAACTCTTATACTTAATATTAATTTTTATAATTGGAAAATAATTTTATTATATTACATATAACATTAAAAAAATGAAAATTAACAAGTAAAGCATTTTCAAATAAGCATATTTTTATTTATATTCATATATATGTATAACTAAGAGGATACATTTTAGTTTATCAATTATTATAAAATTCACTAAATTTTATCCTTTAGTATATTATTTATGACGTGATATAGAATACGAAGTGCGACATTTTTATAGTATTTTTAAATTTTATAGTTTAGTATATTATTTATGACATGGCAAATAATACGAAGTGAAACATTTTTATAGTATTTTTATTGATATATTTATTAGTTGTTTTATTTATTTTGTTTGTGTTCATACATATAATGAAAATAGATAAATTTTCATTATATTAATCATTATGAAATTTAAGAATTAAGTATAGATAAAGTTTAAGAATTTTCATATTAATTTTTATCTTAATGTTTATACTAAATATAGGTTTTATTTACGGTCTTGAAAAATAATATGAAATATAAATATTTTTAGCATTATTAATTATTTATTATTTATTTTCAATAGACTATAATTTAAGAAGATATTATTTATAAATTATATAAAATTTATGAAATATGTGTATTTAATTAATTTTAATTTTAATATTTGAATAGCTTTGGTATATTATGTATGGCATAAAAAATAATATAAACTACAAACATTTTTTCCATGTTGTTATATAGTAAATAACAGGTATTCCTTTCCAAATGACAACCTATAATCATATATTTAATATTATGTAAAATTTATATAAATAATTAAGAAAACAAGAAAATAAAATATATGTTTTATTGAAAAGACATGTACACTAGCAATTGCACCAGATGTTGCAAAGGAAACATTGTAAGATGATAGCATATGCCATTAATTAATGCTTGGTTGACAACTCTTGAAAGACATGAAAATATCAACAAAAGGCAAGGACCATGCTACAGTGAAATCTTTCTATTGCTTTCTTGAGCCTTACAAATCACGAGACCTATTTTCATGTTAAATACATTGTCTCATTATGCCAACATGAATGCCTTATAAATAAATAAATAGATCATAATTTCCTACCTTCAAAATAAGGGGTTGTTTTGGTACAATTTGTGCATATTTCTTCTTGAAATGGGCGATTGTGCTCTATATTTCCGTGTTGTGAGTTGGCATAAAAAATAAGACAAATAATTTTATCAATTACTTAAATAATAACAAATTTTAACATATTTGATAATAAAAATTTCTATGGAAACATGTTTTTTATGGCATTATAATTAAAATATACATGTGAGGGCATCCTTAAATATCCATACAAAAAAAATCTCATTGTTTCAACCATCACTTAACTTTTTTTCATTTCTTGTCCATGAATTTGTTCATCTGTATGATATTTTTTTTGTATTCCATACACTATGATTGGGCATTACATTTGTTTTAGGTTGCATGTGATTCATTGCCCACCTAATTTGTAGATGCATTTCAAAAACTTAAGAGTTGTTACAACTCTTCTTTGATATTTAAATATAAGTAATGCTTTATTATCATTGAGCCACAGTAGCTCACGCTCACCTCAAAACCTGAATATTGGTGAATTCACATTTGCATCGCACGGTAAATCAAATAAACGAATGAAAAGCCTGAAATGCATATCTAGAGATGATTTTCAAGGTAGAGGAGACACTTTCCCTGATGCAGAATTGAACCCTTTGAATATACATTATGATGTAGAGGGGCTATTGTTTTTTTGTGGATTGCACAATCGAAACACGTGTTAGATCCCTTCCTACAAAATATACAAAGAGGTTACATCTTTCTGAAACAAGCTTCAATGTATTCCTTTTCTACTTGGGCATTGCACAAAAGCATGCAAAGGAATGCATTTTATTTTAGAAGAAACCGAGAATTTGAACCTTTACTCAATATCTGAGATACATTATGGCTCCAATAAGCACTCTTCTTCAATGTGCCTACGATGGTCAAAGAGGAGAATGATATTTGTGTAGAAAGGCTTCAAAAGTTGGATCAGTTTTCATATTATTACATCTAGCATCGCATGGAACTTGTGTTGTTAATCTACCATGAGACAATGTTATTTCTATTAGAAATTTGCATCTTATATTTGGGAATGAGGTATATGGGTGACATGGAGCTGTGCAAGTGTGCTTTCAATGCCGCCTTAGAGCTCCACAACCTTTCCAGCATGACATTCTAATAGATGATGATTAGATTGAGTCACATGAAGGTAAATGGCAGGACTTAGTACAAAAATAGATTCCACATTTTACCACAACTCCTATTGCACAAAATAAACTATGAACCACATGGGAAATCATTCACAAATGTCTACACAAGTATTGCTTCACAAATTTTTTTGGCAAGGAAGAACCATTTGACACATCTCTTAGTAGGTTGGCTCAAGATCCATGCAACTCTTCCTCTGGTTATTTTTCAGTTGGGTTTTGCCACAATGATAAGAATTAAACTTCTCAGGTAACATTTCACATGCTCCACACTTTCCAGGATGACGTCTCTAGATAAACTTGCAATTTTGACATGAAATCATCTTCATACACA
>APFE031127931.1:0-19515 GCA_000404065.3 Pinus taeda | reverse complement strand
GGCGTTGCCGCCCCCATTTTGAACTGGGGTCCAATGTGGCGGTACTTTTGAATATAGAAGATAATCAGGCTCCACACCCAACAATTGGAAAGCTAGATCTGTATAGTTACAATTGACTCATAAAAAAAGTCATTTGGGCATTCCATCTAGTGGAACAATTGAGTTTACCAAGGTCACTCCAGAGGTGCCGCAACTCTGCTGAGGCCAATGAGGTTTTCGACATTTCTCCCAAACCATGAAACCTGTGAAAATAATGAAAGAGGTTTTTCTTCTTGGGTCAATTATGGAAAAAAACCGCTCTCACTTTTGTTAAATTCATCTTTTCTTGCTCAGAAACATAGTTTGAAGAAAACCTATCCCTATATGTGGAACATGGGATTTGTAGAAATGAAGGGAAATGAAGGGGATGAGGGGATTCTAAATTCTTGAGAAATTTTTTGGAAGTAGGGAGGGATGTTAGGAAGTAGGGAAAAGTGGAATTTCAAATATTGAGTGAGGGGAATGGGTCCAAAAGGTCAAAACACAGGCCTAGCCTAGAAAATTGTCAAATTGTAGCACTAAACTAGGGTTTGTGGGAAAATGATGAATTTGAGGGATATGAGTGATGGGAATTGTTTAAGAAGTTATATTAGGGATAGGGGAAGGTGTATGAACATCAGGACACAAGTTTTGTTGATCATTCGGCCATCCAAGAAAAATTACCTTCAAAACCCTAGGAGAGGGAAATGAGGCTTACCCAAGTACAACTGAACCACGAACAAGGTGTAAAATGACCCATTGGAACCTGCAATGATGATGACACCTCTTTGAATGATGGTACGTTAAGCTGAATGGTGACATGGACCAATACATGGAAGACTTTGGAAGGAGTGAAAACAACCCTAGACCTAATACCTAGTAATCAAATTTTACTTGAAGACTCACTGAAATGACAAAATTTGACTCTGACACCCTAAAATCATTTTATAAGAGAATGTTTGATCACTGGAGGAAGGTTTCCAAGACTGACACTAACACAAGTTATTGGTTTCCGTTGTAAAGAGTAGAGTATATTCTTGTCTTATGTTTTAGCATATCACATGAGCTGTTGAATCTATAGAAAAATCCACACAATGAGAAGATCTCAATGTAGAATATGGATTGTATGGACATGTCATGACAAAGGGTGATGTTTATATCAATGTAATAATGTTATTGGAGATGTTGAATAGACATAATTCCACTCACAACTTGTTTGTGGAAGGGATGAACATGAAAAATGGGTGTGTAGTGCTTTTCTTGAACTAAGTAAGAGAAGTCGTCTATGGGAGTCTATTGAGAAGGAAAATTATGAGGAATATAGAATATAATGAACTCAACTACCTTAGTCATCTCATAAGTGTGGGTTTTCTTTGCAAAAAGAATCCTTTGAAGTACTAACTACTATTATGGATATTATGGGAAAAATAAAAGTCCCCAAAGGAACTTTTCTAAGCACCATTGGAAATCAAATTTTCCAATTAGATATAACACATTCATAGGGATGTGTATGTATTACTCTAAAAAACATTCATGAAGGGCCAAAGTTCCTCAACATTCTAGTTTTTTGTTAGGGAGTAGCTATTGTATAACATAATCGTTATAACATCTTTTTCCATACTTATGCTTAAGATGCATTGATTGACCCTACTAGTTAAATCCCTTGCAGTTGTGTGCTAGTTGCAGACTTAAGTGTTCCTTAAAATGCTTCCAAAACACATGTTTTCCATACAACATTACTTCCATTCTAGCAGGTGGTGTACATATGTAGGTTTCCTTCAAGCAACTCACATACATACAAAAATTCCCCATTGAAAACTAGAATATGCCTCTTTTGATGGAAAAAATAGAAATGTTATTCACTCAACATTTTCCATTCCTTAGTGGGACAAACAAAGAAAGATGGGAACATTACTTGAAATTTGTAGCCTTATTGAAATATGCTAAAAGCTTGAAGTATCTACCCAACAATTGAATACAACTAACATCAATCTGGTTATCCTATCAGTTTATCTATGTTAGTCATAAATATCTATCACAAATCTTACAAACACACACACACAAATGCACACACAAAACAAAACAAACTTGAAGTGACCGATAAATGGTAAATTTGAAAATTTCAAACACATAACAGATGAAAAATAATCAAAATATGTAATCACACTCATGTAGAATAAAATTCAACAGAAAATTCATTCTCTAGGTTTAAAATATAAATTTATCAACATAATAGATACTATACATAATACAAAAAATACTACAATTAATAAAGTAAAGAAAATGAGCAATATAAATAGGACACGAGATGGAAATATAAGAAGAGGATCCCTCATTGAGTATATTTGAAAATATTTTTCAAATATTATAAACTCAAACTAGCCAAATTAAAATAATCTATGACAAGAACCTCCTTTAAAATGTTACTGCTTATGAACCTTATAAGTCAAATTCAAGTAAAAAAGAAAAATAAATAAGACTTGGCCTTGTTGTAGCTAGCTTAGTGATACCCTCTCGACATTGGTATACTACTGCACACAATGCCAATTATGAATATGACAAATATACAACGGTTGTAATATCATGAACGATCAAAGTAAAAAATACCTTACTCAACAAGTAAGACTTTTAGACCGCCATTCATCACTACTATTTAAAAGAAGCCTTGTAACAAGAGTTTTATGAGATCCAAATACTTAAAATAACACAACATATTATCCCAAAACTTAAGTAATCAAACTAGATCATACCATAGTCTCTGTAAAGTTTGCTACCGTTTTTTTTCTTTGAGAAAGTATTTCTAGTCAAGCTTCCTTTGAGATGGTTATAAAATTGTTTTATTTTACTTTAACTCCGAGTTAGCAAAATAACTTGGATATGTAAGTATGAAAACAATTTTAATGTTGGACTCCTAATAAATAGGGAACATTCAATGTCTCAAGTTAGAGGGAGGACCCACATCCATATGTCATGATATCATACCATCATATTTCATAAATAAAATTCAAAACATGAATGATAATCCCTTATGCTCTCCACATAGCCATGCATCATATAATGGTCAATTATGAAATTAACTCTCATTCAATAATTGCAAAAGATATATATGTAATATGTCCATAAAAAAAATGCATAGAAAATGTCCATGAGAGTTGATCAACAAAACCATCACAAAACTTCCACTAAAACCATATATGAGTCCAAAACTATATGAGTAGCTTAATAAGCCAAAATATATAAAGAGAAAACAATTTTTTTATGATTTGTTTCATTAATTGAAATAATTAGTTGTTGTGTCGATGATTTTGCAATTGTTTCATTAGACATGACCTCTATTACTTTATTTCTTTCTTCCACATGTTGGATAATCTAGTAAGGAAACTATTAATTCAATTCTCCTTATCCTTAATAATTTTTTGTGACCTTATATTATCTTCTTCTTGTTCGTTTTTAGTTTATTTTAATCAAACAATTATCAAAAGCATAAAACATGAAGATAAATGAAGACAATGAACACAAAATGTAGGATCTAAGCGGGGGGAAAACCCTTCCAATGCGGAAAACCCATAAAAATATATTCTCTTCTTACATAATCGATTCAAATGATAAATCCAAGACCCCAAGACTAAAACCATTATCCCCTACAAGCACCAGGTTTTCCCTCCAATCTGTCAATTAGCTGTCATAATTCTTATTACAGGACCATAGTCTCCTCTTTTCCTAAAATTAACATCAAATTACAAAATATTAGCTTCAGGAAGGTACAAATGTCTTTTCATGGATACTTCACATCCTCTTCCCTACAAATTTGCATATCTACTATATATGATCCACGAAAAACTTTTGCTACAAGTGGAGGAACATGTTGGGCTATTTATAGTGATTCATGCGACCAAAAGGTCATGTCTTTTGGGCAGTCCAACCTGATCATCTTGGAGGGGTGACCTGGTCTTGGGGATGAATTTATTCCTTTTAATACAAACAAAATCCTTTTTCTTCTTTCTTTTAGGAAGCCTAAATGGGATTTTAACTCAATAAATTTTATTTTGACTTGAAAAACCCTAGAAGCATGAAGAATATGCTTGGCCTAGAAGACAAATCAACTTGAGCATGAACCCATGCTTGAAAAATAATATTTTGTTTTCTTCCTTTTCTTTTCTTTTTTAGATAATATATACACAATGGCATGAGTACAATCACAATTATGAGGACAGAAATGTTAAATTGTAGTAAGAAAAGCCTTCATTTGACTTGCGCCTTAGTAAAATGGAGAAATTTGAATTTTCACATCAACGAGATTACATGAGTTGTAGTTAGTAGGAGTGACATGACCAAGTTACTCAATTAAGTTAGTCAATTCAATTTTGTTAGAAAGAAGTAGAGTTTTGCATGAGTTGATTGCTAAGATCTAGAAATCTAGTGGAGTTATAGTTAGTGAAATTCAATTATATGATCTCTAGTCATGAACAAAATCAATATGAGTTTAGTTGAGACTCACTATCTTAGTTAACTAGTAATTTTTCTAAAAATAGCCCTAGTCATGCATGCAATTCAAATGGCCTAGTTGAGTGGAGGGAAAAGGTATAATTGTATTTATTATTGTATATTTTTGGGTGTACTAAATTTGCATGTAGCAGGTGAGGAATTCTCTTGGGATTGCGTAAACAAATAGGAGCTCTTCCTATTCTTTAGGGGCAGGAATTGCGCAAGGAAATATGAGGAAGGAGGATTCATGTTTTTCCTAAGTATTGGGAAGAGAAGACTTAGGACGAAGAGATCAGTATTGCAGTGTAGGTTGAGCTTCAAGGATTGAAGTTGTCATTATAATATATCATTTTTCTAATCTGATATAATACAAATAGAGGAGGGGTTTTTCCCAGCAAAAGAAATTATGTTCATTATGATTGAATGATTTCATGTGCTTTTATTGTATGCTTTCCCTTACACAGATTGAGTAGAAGAAATTTGTGTCTATTGCTTTCAATCATAATTCATTAGTAGCTACAAATTTCTATTTATTTCTATAGAAAACTAGATACATTTTCCAACGCTCTCTCTTAACTAGGGAGGTATTCAGAATTGTAGAACTAATACAAGGCTATTTTCGAATTGAAGGGTTTTCATAAGAAGAATCAGATTGGTAAGCCAATTTTTAAGAGTCAACATCATGACCAACATTGTCAACATAGTAGGGCCTTAACTTGAAATCTCTTCACATATCAGAGCATAATGATGGGAGGCTTTAGATGAGATACCACACTGCCTCTTCAAGGTACATACCCCATCTAGATGTTCACTAGGTATGTCGTTTTTGGACTATTCTTATCTTTGATTCCCAATCGTCAAAGAATATTTATCCACTTCAACCACTCTTGTCTTGGATACCTTTCCAATCCTAAAAGGGTTTCGACCAACAAGAATACTTCCTATCTTGGATTCTTAGTCCTCAAGTAGTATTAATCTTAGATGCTTATATAATCCTCCGTTCTCCATTATCCCTCCATGGCCTTCACTTAGACGTATGGTTGTTAGTCCTAGCCTAGTCCATGATACATGAAGAAAAGAATACGATGTCTAACATCACTCCCTCTCAACTAGGGAGCATATCCCCATTCCCTCTTAATCAGGGAATAGATCCTTTCTCCTTCTTCAACATATAGGGATACTTATTACTCCCCCTCAATCATAGAGGAGATTCTTACACTTCCTTTCAATTAGGAATTCATAACCATAGGCTCTCTAACTTGTCTCCATAAGTGTGTAAACTACAAGTTCTTCATGGAGATCTTCAAGTAGTAGCTTCATGGCAAAGTAGTAGCTTCATGGCTCCTCTTTCCTTTTGTATCTCATCATATTGAGCTTATTTCTTTCTTGATATTATGGATGCATCGTCTTCCTTTATTCTTATGTGAGGGTTCAGGCCATCAAACTTCCATATCACTTTCCTCTAGTTATCACCAATGAAAAATAGATTCAATTGTAGCTCCTTATAAACATGAAAGTGATCTTCATGAACATCAGATCATTGTCTCATATTGCTACCTTTCAAATCCAAGATTGTGATGTAAACATATTGACTACATAACCCTTCAAGTATTGTTAAATTCATTCACTCAATTCACATGTCCTTTGAATCAAGTTCAACAACAATCTTTGAACTTGCCTCAACTGTTATTATGAATTTTTGCAATATCCTTCCAGGTAGAAAAACAATATGTTAACTAGATAACCAATACCAATAAATATCAAAATCAGATTTAGCTTATTATGATGGCCCTTTCATCAAAGTATTTTATTACTTGAATCCTTTCAAATCAACATCCTTTGGCATGATCCATCTCCATAATGTACAAGAATCCTTCTCCATGTATCTACTTTTAATCAAGGTGCCCATGGATCGAACTTGATTAACAAAATTCAATATCTTCCTTAGATTTGTCATTGTTAACTCCCTTTCTTTTGTTTGGAGACTATGCTTGATGTTGATAAATATCATTATATTTATGCCATGCAATATTATGTGAGTTTCTTCATATTTATCCATACCGAAGCATATCAAACTTCTTCTTTCAAGCATCGAGTAATCACATGAAAGACTTACTGAGCACATTTTTATAACCAACTCTTTTTTCAAGATTCTTATAGATATGAACCCTACCCTAGAGAAGAGTTACTTAAAACATGTATACCTTTGCTTCCATACAACCATCTAGCCATCCTTTCTTGAATGAGTTTGCTTCTTATACCTATCGAAGATAAGTTTCTTTTCAAAAGGAGAAAGACTTTAATTATGTCTTTCACAATTCAATTGGACCATTTTCATTCTTTCATCCATCAAGACTATAGATTAGATGGAATATATTTTAGTCATAATGGTTCTTCCAAGAACGTTCCTAAATGATGGTTCATATAGGATCTTGATGATCCCTCTTTCCAAGATGACTACCTCTAAAATTAAATTTGAAAATTCTTAGATGAACTATAAACATACAATATGGTTTCAATATTATCATTCT
Source organism: Pinus taeda (assembly GCA_000404065.3). NCBI lineage: Eukaryota > Viridiplantae > Streptophyta > Pinopsida > Pinales > Pinaceae > Pinus > Pinus taeda. The sequence goes on along the minus strand of APFE031127931.1, from coordinate 12,481 downwards.
TGTAAGCTCGATGATTTGCTTTCAAAGAAATTCATTATGTAGATTCTAGTCTTACTAACATATGCTTCTTTCTATGATGCCATGCTTTTATGAAACCAAGGATCTTCCAAAGAATCCATCAATTCATGCTACTCTAATTTATACTTAGTAAAAGAAAGAAAAATCAGATAATGAACTTGATAGAGATGGAGCTTCCTTCGATAGTAAAGATCCTTGGGATCTCCTATAGATGGAGCTTATTGTGATGGTGGCATTTGTTTCAAGTTTTGTTAATGTTGGAAAAAAGAGGATTTTTGTAATCACATCTTCATAACAAACCACAGATATTGAGTCAAATTAATAGGTAGCACCTTTCATAGCCTAAGATAGTACAAGGGGTTGGGAGGGAGTGTTACATAAAGAAAAGAATGCACTTTCCACCAATTTTTGTAGGAATATGGAAAACCCTATGCTTCAATAAGGAATGGCATAAGTTAGTTGAAACTTGAAAAAAGAAAAAAAATATATAATGTAAGTAATGTTAAAGGAGAAACCAAATAAAAGTTATCAGAAGAATTAGAACCAGTATTGAGACAACAAACTAGGTAGGGATTGTTAATGACACCTTATGGAATTTTCAATCATTGGGTGTGTTAGGGCTCCAGGAAACTCTCCTAGGTTGTGGCTCGGAGATGCCTAGTAACATATAATCTTCAGTATGATTCTAGGAACTTACTGGGATGGGTGATGGTTTGGTTCAATCCAGATAACCACTTCTACTCTGTTTTCACTCCAGACATGCCTGAACAGCCTCAGACTACAAGGCTTTAGACCACCAATGCTCAACAGTTTTTGAATTAGGTGAATAGATGAGGAATACTAACCACACCAGCAAATGCATACAGAATGTATTATGGCCAGCTGCAACTAGTAAGGAAACTTGCAAATCTAACGAGATAAGATGACAGTTATCTTAACTACAACAAAACCTTGTGATTAGCATCCCTTTTTTCTTCCTTTTTTTGCATCTAGAGCCCATTTTTGGTGCTATTTGTGTCCATTTATAAAATATGGTGCAAAAATTGATGTGACGTTTGCACCAAGTTTTATGCCAAGTTTTGTGTCATCCTTTGCACCATGTTTTGCATCAAGTTTGGCACCTAATTTTATTTCACCAACTTTTTTTATCATTTATTGCATCCACTTTTTGTGCCTACACTTGCATCAACTTTTTCATCATCTCTTGTATCCTCTTTTGCATCATTTTTAAAATTATTTTTTGCATCCATTTTTACATCATTTTTGCATCCCCTTTGCGTCAAGATTTGCATCAGGTTTTGTGTCGCATATTGTATCTACTTTTGCATCTAATTTTGTTGCATTAACTTTTGAATCATATTTTTCATCCATTGTTGCACCCATGTTTATGTCCACTTTTGCATCCCTTTTTGCATCTTGTTTTTCATCTTCATTTGCTTCTTTTTTTGCATCTATCATTACATCCACTTTTGTTGTGACACTATTTGTACCATTTTTTGTACTTACTGTTGTACCCACATTTGCTTCCAATTTTGCATCCATCTTTGCATCCACTTTTGCATCAAAATATTGCATCTATTTTTGCATCCACTTTTGTGTCCGGTATTGCATCTCATTTTGTATCATCTTTTGCATCTAATTCCATTGCATCCATATTTTTCATCCAATTTTGTTTCTTCTTTTGCATCCATTTTTGTATCCACTTTTTCATCCCTTATTGCATCTTGTCTTGCATCCAAGTTTGCATATTTTTTGTGTTTTTTATTACATCCACTTTTGTTGTGCCATATCTTGTGCCTATCATTGAAACCCACATTTTCTTCCAATTTTGCATCCACATTTTCAGCCTCTTTTGTGTCCAAGTTTGCATCAAGTAATTTTTCTGTTTGTTGCATCCTATTTTGCATCTACTTTTACATCCACTTCTGATGTGTCCAATTTTGAATATAATTTTGTGTCCACTATTGCACCCATGTTTGGTCCATGTTTACATCCATTTTTTAATCCAATTTTGCCTACTTTTTGCATCCAAGTTTGTGTCTTTTTTTTTGTTCATTGTTGTATCCACATTTATTTCACAACAATTCATGCTAAGTTTTATGCCTACTATTACACCCATGTTTTCTTCCACTTTTTCATCCATGTTTGCATCCTATTTTGTGTCCAAGTTTTCATCAACTATTGCATCTACTTTTTCATCCACTTTTGTGTCAATTTTTCTGTCTTGTTTTGCATCTACTTATGTTGTGTCCACTCCATCCAATTTTACATCTATTATTGCCCCCATTTTTTTCTTTTAACTTTTGCATCCATTTTCCAACTCTCATATATTTTTTGCATTGATGATATTTCTTATGACATTAACAATTATGAACAAATAATGGCAATGTCAATAATTATGACAATGATGATAATGAAGATGATGATTATGACATGAATTGTGATTATTATGATAATCAAAATGATGATAAAGATGATGGGGGTTATAATGACAATGATGATGGAGATGCTAATGACCTTGGAAAATCTTCCCAATTTTTAAATGTTGTCATGGCCATAATCATAATCATTATCTTTAGAGTCATCTTCCAATTCATCGTCATTTGATCATCATTATCATTATTTTCATCTTGGTAATCATCAACAACAATAATGGCATGAATGATGATTATGATGTTCATGATGAAGTTGACAACAATGACGATAGAAATTACATTAATTATGATGATGTGGATGATGAAAATTATAATGATGATGATAATGGTAGTGGTGATGATGATCATCGATCATCTCTAAAAAAATAAAGTTGTCATTTCTCTTGCATATATCATGTGTCCTAACAACCCTTTTTAAGCACTCATAATATTTTTTGGGTTGATGATATTTCTTACGACACCTATAATTATGAACAATTGATGACAATGTCCATAATCATGATGATGATGATGATGACATGAATGGTGATTATTACGATAATGCAATGATGAGATTGATGGTAGTGATGATGATGATAATGAAGATGATGACACTCCCTTTAAACTAGGGAGATACTCATAATGAGACAAAAAAGTGCTCTCAAGTTGAAATATTCATATAAGAAGGGATCTGGATTGATAAGCATCAACAATGATTTAAATCATCACAACCAACATTGTCAAAATAAAAAGGCCTTGACTAACAAGTTATATATCTCCATTAGATCATAGCACAATGTTGGGAGGCATAAATTTGGACACCACTGCCTCTTTAGGCACTTACTGCACTAGGATGTTCATCAGGCATGTCCTCACATGATTATTTTCTAATCCACTGTCATAATATTTGACACTAGGAAATGTCGATCCTCATGACTATTCTTATCTTGGATTAATGTACTTGACTTATAGCGGTTAGTCCTAGTCAAAGCAGAAATTCTCAAAGAATATTGGTGCCAGATGTTTATCTAATCCACCATCCTCCCTCTTGGTGTCTTTAGTAGGCTTACGACTATTAATCTCAGCCATAGTACATGACAAATGGATAATATGGTGTCAATCTCACTCCCTCTCAACTAGGGAGGAGACATCCACAAGCATAAGAGTTTCTCAAGAATGCCCATCATTTTCATTGGGAATAACATCATTAATTTGTTTTCATCGCATGACACATTTATGATTAAGAATTCATAGATTTGTGGCAAAATATTTCCCCTTTTTGTCATTTGTGATGAAAGAAAATCAAAAAGTGAAAGCGAAAATCATTAAATATACACTATAATGATTTATCTAAGTCTAAACTCTAAGGTTAAAGTGAAAATTAATGTAAATATTATATCTATGAGTTGTTAAAAACTTATGAAAACCTTATTCCCTAAGTCCTATATATAAGAAAAATCAAAAGAAAGAAAAATAAGGCCCAATGAATGGCAATTCATGTATTGACACCCTCTTTGGAAAACATATGAATATATACACTCCTAGTCACACTTGATCACATGTTTGTGATGGTTAAATCATGAAGTCCTCTTCTCCCCTTTCATTTTCACTTCATCATTTAAGCACCTAATTGAGGACCTAGGGAATTTTTCTTTCCTAATGGTTTCATGTCTACTTTTGGTTTACTTATGTCACACTACAGTCAATCATGTGACGGCGTGAGATACTTAAGTTTGTGGAGTTATTAGAATAGTGTATTAAGTAAGTCACCACACAAACATGTATTACATGTCATTTATCCACATGTGTGGGATGGAGACTCATTTCTTGAGAAATTTAATGGATACTACTTTAGGGTCCTGATGGTATATCTTATAAAATCTCTTGGTAAACATTGTGATTCATCCTTTCTATTCCTCAAGACACTTGATAATATTGAAGTCACTCCCAAGAATCCACGAAGATGGGGAGTATAAATTACTTGTGTTGGAAATAGAATTGAGAAATAGAGGTTTTCCATTTGTGATATTGGATTCATAGACATTGGATACATGGTAGCAGTCCTCGATGTCAATTAACTAAAATTATATTGTCATAATGCGAAAAGAGGTAAACATATTGGTAACCTTGATGCCTTAAACATTCCAAATAATAGCCATTCCACCCAAGTATATCTAATCATCAATCACTACTACTTGGAAATTCCTCCCCCATTTTCTAATTGTATGAGGTAGAACCTCACTTAATAATTTTATTTCTTATATCAACATTATTGATGGGTGCTTTGCGTACCATTTTTCTTTTAGGAGTATTTGGTTTCCTTTACTATTGAGGTCCCTCATGTTCCATGAGACTATTTTCATGGAGAATTTACATAGAAAGGAAGTAGAATGTGACTAAAAAAACATGTTCGAAGATTTAAGTTATTGGTCCGACAATGCCACTTCATGACTCCTATATTTCCTTAACCTGGGACTTTAATGGTGAACTTGATAGCCTTAAGGGAAATTAACCAATGAAAATATCAAAAAGAGGTGAATTTTGACTTTATCACATACAAGTTAATATACTAAGAAAAACATCCATAAAAATTTCATCAATCAATGAATCTTTAAAAAAATATCCAAAACAATTTCATCAAGCAGTGAAGCATTACATTATAAATTACAATCTATAAACCTTTTGGTAACTTTTTGCTAAACCATGTTCAAAACCAACATATTTAATATTAATATTTAACAGTAATATGGAAAATAAAACATTTTCATAAATTAAATAACATGTTATAAATCCTAAGAAATGTCACTAAAATAAAACTAAAAAGCACGCAACTAATGGGAGTGGCCACTCAAGGCCACCATAAGACAATTAATCTATTAAGACAAGGAGCAATGGGAAAAGAAATCTACAAAGGTCCAAGGAAAACCTATTTTAACTTTATTGTTTTATTAGGTGCAAGTTGAACATCTCAAGGTATAATGAAGAGAATAATTAATTTTATTGCATTAAGAAAACCCAAGAACATTCTATAACTTAGCAAGGAAGAGATGTATAATACCCATCTTAGCAACACAACGTATGGCATTAAGTTACTTTTTTATATATTTTTTAAACTTATATCATAAAATCACAAATTTAGCATGAATGGATGTTTAAAATCCAGTTTTATAAAAAGAAAATATAATTTTTGTTATAAAAAAACAGAAACTAAATATATTCTTTTAGAAAATAAAAAAATACTAAACTGAATATATATTAAAAAAAAACTAAACTTAAGCAAATACTTTTTTTTTCTTAATTTAAAATATTTTTTTGAATTATTTTAAACACTTCCCTCCATTCTAAGAAGCAAAAATAATAATAGAAATAAGGATGGACCAAAAATATTCCTTTCCTTGGTAAGTGTTTCCCACCATTCATTCCACTCACTCGAGTTATTTCATAAAACAGAGATAAGTGTTATTTCACACTCTTTTGGAAAAGCCTATTGAGATTATCTTATGATATATCTATTCCTTGATGGAGTCCTTGATATATTGATCAAGTTTTGATTCCTTGGTGATTAATTAGAGCAAAGAAAACATGAGTACTCTTAATTCCTAGTTCAATGCCTCTAATGGTGGACACAAGGCAAGGGAGGGGTTGCTATCGTGGTCATAACTCCAAGTTCATTGTCTCTAATGGTGGATGAGGCAAGGGAGGGGATTGTGGGAATGGTCATGGTCTTGGAGTTTTCTATTTTACATTATATTTAGGGAGTTCAAAGAAATTTGAATGGAATCATTGTCGTCACTAGGTATAATGGATTAAGTGTGATAATGGATAAAATGAAGTAATTATTTGTGAGCATTTGTTCTTGAATGAACATTAGGATCAATCTTATTATATAGAAAAGTACACGCATTAAAAACAACTCAATATTTCATGTGACATTCATATTGTATGCGACTTATCTTTCATTAAAAACAATTTACTTTTTCATATGACATTTTTTTTTTTGTTAAAATTTCTTCTATTTCTAATGTGAATTACAATTGTAATTTGAAATAAAGCTTCCAGTAAATATTTATTTACCAATTTTGCATGGAAATCATAAGAAACATTCACAATATAATATGATGAACAAATGGGTACCTACTTCATATGGATTAAAAAATGCTTCTACTACTTACTGTGAATTACAAGTGTAATCTTAGTTAGATCTCCAATATATCTTAAGCCAAATTTTCATTTTATTTTTAGTACTATTAAATGTTATTATGTCTTACATCATTTTATTGTTAGCATTGTAATAAAAATATGCATTTTTCTATAGAATTAGTACTAACATGTAATATTGTTTTTTTTCCAGAACGCTATAGGTAATGACCATGAAGATGATGATATAGACTATGTTTATATTACATCATATATCAAAGATGATGATGATGAGGATGGCGATGGTATTGGTGATGATTATGTGGATGATATTATCAAGATGGTCAGGATGATGATCATGGAAATGATCATGAGGATGAGCTTGGCTATGATTTTCGTGGTGCTAGCTAGCCATGCGTTATTTTTTATATTTAGTTGGATGTCTTAATATGGTAATCATACATTTGAATTTTAGTTTATTTGAATAATGATGTTGATACTATCAGTACTATATTGTTACCTTGTGAATATGTTGAAAATTGTTTACAATTTTTTTATGAAAAATTATTGTGTATAATGAGATTCCTATTTTTTTATGGATGTTGTGAATTTACCTTAGCATAATGATATCTATGAAACATTTCTATTTGGTAAACTTAAATTGATTTTTAGTTGATTTGATTAAATATGATGATGATATTATCATTTTTATCTTGTTCTTTTATGTATATATTGAAAATTATCAACATTATTTTGATGGAGAATTATTGTGTATGATGATATTACTATCTTTTGATGGATGCTATCAATTTACCTTAGAATAATGGCGTTCATGAAATATTTTGATATGATAATCACACATTTGAATCTTAGTTGATTTGATTAAGAACGATGAGGATATTATTAGTATTATCTTGTTACTTTATATATGCGTTGAAACCTATCAATGCTTTTTAATGGAGAATGATTATGTATGATGACATTACTATTTTTGGATGTAATGTTGTGAATTTACCTTGGAATAATGATATCTGCAATAAATGTTGATTTAGTAGTAATATATGTATATTGAAAATTGTTAATGATTTTTTGATGGAGAATTGTTATATATGAGGATACTGCTATATTTTTTATGAATGTTGTCAATTACCCTTAAATTTGTTTACAAACACTAAGTTATGAATTTGAATTGTGATATATTCTTAAATGTGTTATACATGAAAATACCTACTCATCATCTTGGAGGAGAATACTATGTTGTTGGTTGAAATACCCCTTTCTCCTAAACTATATAAGCCTATAATACAAGTTATGTACCATGAGGACCACAGTATACTAGTCTATAACAAGTTGTCCCCTTCATCTAACTTTTGTTACCAAAATAATAACCACTTAAGAAAAAATTAAGAAACTAATAAAATAATGCCATGTAGATGATTTTTTAATATATCATTTCTATTATTCTTTTACCAAAATTATCCAAATAAATGTCACATTTATCAAAATAACTGTACTGTATATGTATTTTATATTTAAATTAATATATTAGCACAACATTTAATAAAAATTAAAAAAGAAAATTCAAAATTTAAAGGAAATTTAAATTTAAATTTAAATTACAATCTACATGTATTTTACCAAATAAATGTCACTTTCATAAAAAATAACCATCTACATGTATTTTATATTGAAATTAATTTATTAACACAAGATTTAAGAAAATTTAAATTTAAAAGGAAAATTTAAAATATAATTTTAAGATACTCAAATAAATGCACTTTTATCAAAATAAGCATATATTTATATTTTATATTTAAATTAATTTATCAATAGAAGATTTAATAAAATTTAAATTAAGAAAGTAAATTTAAAATTTAAATTAAATTTAGGATTTAGGATTTTATATTTAAATTTTTTTATTTAACACGCCATGATGTACCTTCATTAAAAATATTCTAGATATTCTAACTTTTATAGATTAAGATATTAATTTTATTTTTAATATTTAATATAATTTTGGGTCACTTGGGCAGATAAATTAGGTAAGTTATATTATTAAAAAAAAATCCACTTGTACTCACACATGTATGTCTTTTAAATTTTAAAGGATTTTGATTGGCTTACACATTATGACATGGAAATTCAATGTTAACATTTTAAAATGAAAATTCCTCTAATGCGAGGAAAAAAGCTCGAGTTAACTAGAATTTGACATTTTTGTTCACTTTCGGAAACTCATATGGTGGAATGTGATCTCCTTATCCTCATCTTTAGATTTTTCCTAAAAAATAAAAGCATACAAAAGTGGGAAAGAGCCATAAAGCATGGGGAAGCTTTTTCCTAAGCACAAAAGCATCTAAAAAGTGGAAAATGCCATCTTTATATGAGGAAACATTATCCACCCAAAAGCTTTTGCCAAAATTGAACTAATGAGGAATTTGGGAAATCTTCATAACCTTCACTTTCCTATATATTGGAGGCTTTGCCATTGAGGAAATGATGGGAATTTGTGTATGAGATCTATCTTGAGAGGGAGAGTTTTGGAGCTAGGAGTTGGGGGAGGTGTTGTTGCAACTGCATCTGATGGTTGTAACTTTCCTCCAACTCCTTTATTAATATAGATTATTTGTTCTTCCTTCCATATGCTACTATTCATTCTTTACTTATCCTATTTAACTAATGAATGTATGGGATTTTGGTTTATATTTATTTATTCAGTAATATTTATATGTTATTATAGTTTCAATTATAAAGATATTATGTTGTGAAGTTTTTTTTGTTCTATCTCTTATGTGTAGGACCAAGATTTGGAGCTATCTAGTAGCATTTCCTAGCTACACTAAAAACTGCAACAAGACCTGCATGCGAGGACTCACATGAATTCATTCTTCTTTTCTTAATCTATACTCTACATCTTGATCTACTAAGAATCCTGAGCCTTAGAACAACCATTATCTTAATCAGTCTATCTTAGGTTTTTGGCATAAACTAAGAGGGTTTTATGTTCATCTAACTTTGCATTAAATCCTACAGCAAAATGATATTTAGAAACTGTAATATATTTCACTATGTAATAAATTTAGTAAAATGGAAGTAAAAGTAAAACTCTAAACAAGAAGCCAAAAGTGAATGTAATCATCGATGCAAAATTGGGAGTAAAATTGGATGTTAAACTAGCCATCAAAACAAGATGCAAACAATGAAACAAAAAGGGTTTTAAAGTAGAATAAAAAAGGGGAGCAAAACTAGACACAAAGAAGGAAAGAAAATAGGGCATACAAAAAGATACCAAATTGGGCGCAAACAAGGATGCAAAAATGGACACCAAAATGAGGATGAAAAGAATGGTGTAAAATTAGGATGCAAAATTGGGTGCAAAAAGGATGTAAGAAAATACACAAAACAAGAAGCAAAATGGGACTAAAAAATGGTGAAACTAAGGATGCCAAAAATTATGCATAACTAGATGAAAATTCAAACTAAAATCTAGGTGCAAAATGAGATGCAAATGTGGACATAAAATGTGGCAGAAAAAAGGATGCAAATTTGGATGCCAAAAAGGATGCAAAATTAGACACCAAAAAGGTTGCAAAATTGGACATAAAAAATGGTGAAAATTTGGACACAAAAGTAGAAAAAATGGTGCGAATATGGGCATAAAAATGGCTCAAATTTGGATGCAACATTGGATGCAAAATGAGGTGCAACAAATGATTCAAAACTTGGTGCAAAAACAAATAAAAAACTAGACGAAAAAATGGCTCAAAATTGAACGTAACTTTAGATACAAATGGGATTCAAAGGTGGACACAATGCATGGTCCAACATAGGGTGAAAATTTAGATGCTCAAAAGGATGAAAAATTGAATGCAAGAAATGTTGTTAAAAATGATGCTAAATTGGATGCAACAAATGATGGAAAATTAGGTGCAAAAGAGGATGCAAAAAAGGGAGACAAATGAAACGAAAAAGTGGATGAAAAAAATGGTTCAAAAATGGATGAAAAATTGGCACTAAATCAGATTCAACATATGGTGCAAAATTAGATGCAAAAATGGTGTAAAAAAAGGCAGAAAAATTGGTGCAAAAATAGATGTAAAAATAAGTACATAATTAGAAGTAAAAAATGGCATAAGACTAGATGGAAAAACTGGCACAAACTCGATGCAAAAGAAGGCACTAAATCAGATGCAAAAGATGGTGTAAAACTCGATGCAAATATCGAAACAAAAATAGAAGAAAAGAATGGCACAAAACAGGAAGCAGAAAATGATGCAAAAAATGGCACAAAACTAGAAGCAAAGCCTATTGTAAAGCCAAATGAAAATATTGGTGCAAAATATGATGCAAAATTTGGCGTAAAAAAAAGATGCAAAATTTGGCGCAAAAAAGGACGCTTTAAAAATTGTACAATAGAGCCAGATTTAGCGCCAGGTTGCTCATCCCAATGGAGAGAAAAATACACTAAAATCTGGTGCTAAATCTGGCGTAAATTGCCTATTTTGTTGTAGTAAAGGCCCAAAATAATGCCTTCATCTGCGATCACAAGAGGAAAGTGATGTACAAGAAAAATGACATGGATCATGTCACACTATTGAAGAGTGAAGATGGGTCCATGATACCTAGAATGAAAGCAAATTCAATACAAGGTATGCGAAGAAAAGAGGGAGCCATGTAGCTATGAAGAAAGATATAGTTGGCACTCTTATATAAACAAGCTATAAGGCTTGAGGTGTTGAGTTCTATAAATTGAAAAGGAGTTTGGAATCTCCTCTAATTTTGAGAAGGGGAAAAGGAGTCTCCTTGAATCAGAGCAAAGGTATATTCTCTAACCAAAAGGATGATAAGGATATCCTCTCTGCTTGAGAGGTAGTGATGTTGGACATCCCATGTGCATTATCTTCTTCATGTGTCAAGCACTTGACCAGGACTAACAACCATAAGTATAAGTGAAGCCCTTGAAGAGAGAGTGGTGGAGGATTTGATAAGCATATGTGGTTTCCTTGAGGATAGAGCATCTATGAAAGGAAAGGGATTGACACTCTTTGAGGATAGGGAAGGTATCCAAGATAAGAGTGGTCAAAGAGGACCAATATTCTTCGAGGATTCAAGAATGGAAATCCAAGATAAGAATAGTCCTAAAAGGACATACCTTCTGAACATCCAGATGGGGTAGGTGCCTTATAGAGGTAGTGCAGTATCACATGTAAATCCTCCCAACATAATGTTCTAAAATGAAATTGAGCTTGTCTAGTTAGGCCTTAGAGACAACATTGGTCATAATGATTATTCCTACAATTGGCTTATCAATCTGACTCTTCTTATGATACCTCTTTAGTTGAGAATGATGTTGTACTAGTTGTACAATTATGAATACCTCCCTAGTTAAGAGGGAGTGTTGGAAATGTAACTAGTTTTGGTATTCATAATTATTGTTGTGGTCATTTCAATATGTATCTTATCTAACAAACCAAAGAAGAAAAAGAAAAAGTTATTATTTTAAAGCATGTGTTTCATGCTCATTATTGATGGTCTTCTAGGTAAAGGCATCTTCTTCGCCTCTCTAGGGTATGTTAGGTCATAGGATTTATTGTCATGAGTCATGAAAGTCAACATCATGAATATAAGACCCTTTCGCGAAAATGTATCTTGAAAATTAATTTATTTTGAGTTTAGAAGGTCCTTGAAACCTCAAAAGCACAAGTCAGCCCTGGCAAAGACAAATCAGCATAGAGAGGGTTATTTGACCTCTTAGAAAAGGCTATGTAGAGACATATTCGACCTCATTTTACATACATCACAAACAAGTTCGATCTACAATAGAAGGATGAAGAAAGAAGAGTGAAGTACAAGGATTCAAGAAGAAAACCCTAGTGAAAGCAAGAGGATGAGTTTTTTGGCATTTTCTCTCA
>APFE031127928.1:18683-71590 GCA_000404065.3 Pinus taeda | reverse complement strand
GACTTGGTAAAGAAGGGTCCATAGGACACAATTTTCCTTGCATTAGGAAATTGTCTTGTGAACAGCTACGTGGAGTATGTTCCTTGAGAGGGAGTGGTTTCCAATTGAATGCCTCCTATAATTGTGCTCCAATCTAGTAGAGAGATAGAATGTACTTTTCAAGCACTTACTAGTTTGCAAATGTTGGTCATGATGATGTTATCATTGTTTTTTCTTATCAATTTCGATTCTTTATTATATGAATATTTTAAGTTGAGAATATCATATTGATTCATTATGAATACATACTACTTAAGAGGAAGTGTTGAAATTGCAACTAGATTTGGAGTTCATAAGATAAATATTTTCATTAGTGACTTTATTATATTTATTTTGTTAAAGCATGTTCTTCCTGATTAGAGAGAAAATAATAAAAAATGACATATTTGAGTCATGTCCCATTTGGACATTTGAACGAAATATTAATTTTTCAAATTTTTATTTTATGTCATAATCCCATAAGGTATTCAAGTAATACGTCCTTAGACAAGTCATCCTACTGGCACATATTCGACCATCCTATATAGTTGTATATAAGAGTAAAGTTTGATCACATAGAGGCATAATTCATCAACACATCATCTATCTGTTTTTGCACCAAGACAAGAAGGAAAGGAAACAAAGTCAAAGGAGATGGATAAATCAAAGCTTTCTGCCCTAAACCAACCCACATATGTGAAATTTTTGATTCATTGTCCTAGGTATTTCATGATTGAATTTTGATCTCTATTATAGGACTGAAAACCTTTGTTTTGACTAGATTTAGAAGAAATTCACCAATCCTGGAATTGCCTATTGGAGGGAACTTAGAGGATGGTTTTGACATGGAATGTTTATGGAACGACTTGATCTTGGTCGTGGTCTTAGATATATCATCTTGATCTAATTCTATAAGAGAATGACTGGTGGGTTTTGCCCCTTATGGGGTTTCTCCCTAGCTAGTAGCTTAACCTTTGGTGTCTCTCGTCTCTTTGTGATCTCTATATTTTTTACATTTGTATAATTTCATGATGAAGAAGATATAACTAGTAATAACAAGGCAAGCTAACATTCACAAGTAATTATCAAGAAGAAGAATCAAGAATTGTTCTCTATTTCACTTGATTTATCAATAGTAAAATAACATACAAATAAGCTCAAAAAATAAATAAGAAAGAAATTTAATTATAATCTAAGAAATGATAACAAGATGGAATAGTAAGAAAGGAGTACAATAATGAGAAAACATGAGCATTAGATTATGTCATAAAGTAGAGTAAAATATAGGCACATGAGTAGGTGACGTTGGAATGTTATTTATTACATTATTAACATGTTTTTGGATAAGTCATAAGAAAGAAATTTAATTATAATCTAAGAAATGATAACAAGATAGAATTGTAAGAAAGGAGTACAATAATGACAAACATGAGCATTAGATTATGTCATAAAGTAGAGTAAAATATAGGCACATGAGTAGGTGACGTTGGAATGTTATTTATTACATTATTAACATGTTTTTGCATAAGCCATTGTTTGTTTACTCTGTCACCAAACCATTATAACAAAGTGAAATTTAATTCTTGCCTAAAGAACCCGTGATGGGAAAAACTGTATAGGATATTAGAATATATATTAATATAAAAATATAGGTATAGTAGAGAGAGTTGGAATAGACTTAGAGATAAACTAATTATATAAAATGAGAAATAACTTATTGAATCAGCTCAAATTGGAAAACATTGCTTTTGACATCATGATATCGCAAAACCATGTAAAACTGAGAAGAAATTAGAGATGAACCATACTTGGACTTGTATGAAGGAAATTACTTTGACTCTTTGTTGCGAAGAACTTTTTTATTTCCAAACTGTTGGAGTAGGGTTTGAACTGTAACCTACAAAAGGTCAATCAAAACCCTTATATGTAAATTAAATAGTTAAAATAATCACAAAATTTAGAATAATAGAAATGTAAATCCCAAAGTCCTGTTAAAGAGGATACCCGTGAAAGAAAAAATTGCCTATTAAACACCATCAATGCATACATGATAGAGTTACAAAATATTTTTATCCAAGTATTCCTGACATTGGATAATGAACACATAAATTCTTAATCTGGAGGAAGAAACTGTAAAATACTCTTTCGGTATTATGTTACCCCGGTGTATTTATTTGGGAAATGAAACCACAGGGTTTCGAAAATAAAATGATATGATAAATAACCAAATACACAGACATGGAATTTTAAGTGAGGCAATGAAAATAAAGTTATAGGAATTATTCCAAACAATGGTCAAAGAGTTACGTATTAAGAAAGATGTGTTACGCTTTAAAAAAAAAATAATGAATTAAATCCCTTATCTCGGTATACAAAGAATTCACAAAGAAAGGAGAGAAGCTAAATTTTATTACCTATTTTAGGAAGTTCACATCCACAATTGTTTAATATATTGGACCTGATAAGTGAATTCCACCATCAAACCCATTCCAAGATAAAACCTTGGGAAAAAAACAAAGAATTGTTAACCTAGGGTATAATAGAAGGGAACTAAACATTAAACTAAAACAATAAAACTAAAAAACGAACCCTAATTAATTATTTAAAAGAAATAATAACTTACTGCTTATGTAAACTAATTCCTGATTGTAGATCTATGTATCCCACAAATATATGGAAGGGTTCCAAGGAATACCTAATAACAAATATAGGCACCAAAATTTGATCATCCAAAAACTCTATGGACTATCTAAATAAATAAATTTTGGAAAAGAAAGTTGTAATTCATAACCTTTTCTTACCATTCTACTAGGAAGTATTGACAAAGATTAAGAGGAATTAAAAGTTTATAATTTGAGCTTCAATTTACACAATTGAGTGATAATGGGGGTTTGAAATATAACCTTCATGGATGGTTGCAAGTTTGAAAGTGAAAAAATGAAAATTGAAAGCATGGGCTTGGGTGGTAGTTGTTTCACAGCCCTTAGGGCATGTAAATCAAAGAAATAATATGAAATATTTCCATGGTTGAAAAAGAATTACAACCACATCCTAATCATCTACCTCACACCTATCATATGGAGTAGTGAGCGAATGTATGCATGGCAAATACATGAAGTGGACCCAGTATTAGACGTAAGGGTTGATGAATGTATTTGCACTAGTAGCTCAATGAGTTATGACAAATCACATGATGAGCATAATTGATCGCAAATAGAATACATAGGTAGTGGAGAACCATGAGTCTGAGTGATCAATTCTCCTTCCATGTTCATCATTTTTTTCTTAAAGTAAATAGTAAGAAACAAATGCATTTGCTTTTTCCTTAGTGTTGTTACTTTGGCCAAAGTTGAATGATAATTATGCTTGGAATATTTACCATAACGTTTTTATAAATAATTGTGGTAATTTTCTCCACTATACTCCCTTGCTACCAAACTTTTATAAACCAAAGTTTTAGCTGGGAATTAATTTAATAAATTATTGTATAACCAAAGTTTTAGTATGAACTTATAATGAAGATTTGAGTTTTAGAAGTGGAGTGGTTTCCTTAAAGCTTGGTATATACAACGAAATTGAATGGTTCTAGTGGTGCTTTTGTAATGGTCAGTCTCCTCACTAGATCATTGAATCTTCTCTTCACCTTCTAATCTGACATGTGATGACATCTTGCTCTAGAGGGGGGTTCTCAAACCCCTCCTACCATAATTAGATTGTAGGTGAAGATTATGACGTCAGTCATTGAGAGAATTCATCCAACTCACTTTCTAGCATTCTAGGGGTAGTGTCGATAGGTGACCTATGAAATCCTACCACTCTTGGAGCATCGTAGTAAAACAAGAACCAGAATAGATGCTTCCCAAAAGTTGCTAAATACCTTGTTACAAGGTCAAACTAGACTTTCTCCTCAGCTACATTGGAAACATGTAGGACTTTCCTCTCATTTTCAAGTCCTTAGGTGTTCAACCCATGGATAAGGACCGAAACCTCTAGATAAAAAAAAATGGAAACTTAAATGCCACATTGAGCTATAATTTGGTGCCAATATATTTTTTACAATAGCTTTCATTAACTTAGAATATCGCAAACGTTTTCTCAAAGGACAACCATATTTATTCAATAGCTCCATGATTTTCATTTGCTTCTAAACCATGTGATACAATCTAGAAGATGAGAAGTTCATTCCTGTTGCTATCTAGCTCCGCTTGTATGTTGAATATTAGCAAGAAGACATTATATCTAGTATTGGTAACACCCTTGTATCCTATATAAAAACTATATTAGATCATGAAGAAAACAATATATACTACCTATGCCTCATTATGTGTGTATATGAATGTCTCTTATCATCTTCTAGAATCCATCGATATCTCCTTGTATGATGAGGTCATCGCGTTGCCAATTCATTATCTATATTATGATGACCATGGGAATTTTTTTTCGGATTATCCCCTTTTCAACCTCCATTGCCCCCAACTCCTGCTATGGTGGTGTATGTAGATGGATTATGCCCCTAGAATGGATGCAAAAAATTCTAGATGAATCCTCTCATCAAAACTTAGGAGCACCATTAGTCCAACAGTAAGTATGAGTGCTTACCAACATGGAAGAGTCTATGGAGAATGGTGAAATAACCCATCAGAATGTCAACAACCAAGGCCCCACTAATCCAAATCCATTAGTAAAGAAGAGAAAAATCTCAAAGGGCTATGATGATAACACCAACACCCTCCCAAAGTGGGAAAACATAGACATCAAAGAATTAATCCCAAGCATACAAATATAGAAACGGCTAATAATACCCAATGATCAAAAAAACTTGCGGAAGCTGGAAACCATGATGTAGGTCACCAAATGTTTTTGGTAATGTTGGAGGAACTCAACAACGAAGATCCAAGGTTTGTTCTAGAACAAAAAGTGATCCACCTCAGACAGACCATTGTCCTTGCCCAAAATAACATGCTCACCCTTAGAAAATCCTAGTTCCACTAGAAGGGCTTACAAAATCACACTTGTCTAGTTCTAAATACAACCCGAAGGAAAGATCCAAGGAAAAAAATAGGTGGAAAGGAAACACAAGAGTTCATTCAACAAACAAGTATATTCTTGAATAGATTGGGTAAGATTCATTTTATCTCAGAGACATTCTCTCCATGCCCCTCACTTTCTAAATGAAGCTCTTCTCTAAGAGCATAAGGGTCATTAATAGCAAAAGAAAGAAATTTCTCCTTGAAATTCATGTTCAAGTGTAAAAGCCTAGGATTACAATATTGTAGGAAATAAAATGCACCAATGAAAATATAATCTTGTATCTACTACAAGAACTCCAAATTTTTTACATTTTCCAAAATTTGGAGTCTCGCACTTCTAGTTTAAAGTGTGAATTCTCAATTTTTTCTCTACATATAATTTTGTTTTCCAAATTCTAAAGATGATCCTACCATAGATTTCATGCATGGTCACATGACATATTGACTTATCAATCTACGAAAATTCATTCCTTCCCTTTAATTGTGTCACAGTTCATCTTTGTGTATCAAAAGTCTTCAAGTTATTTTTTGATAAAGAATAATTTTCACAACTTAAATCCCAATATCACAGTCTATCTTGTGATAATTTGACTACATGTGCCAACCATACCATCTTACTGGTCTTCTTGATTTTTTTGGTGAGAGTACATTTGTTGTGTTGATACCCTCACATGTGTAATAGAAAATATATATAGGTGTCATGTCTTATACCATTTTACACCACATTTTTTATTTTAAGTTATTGATAGCATAGCTCAAGGAGACTTATCGTATTGAAATATGTCTTTGGAGATTATGCTAATTACCATCATGTTTGGAACAAGGAAAGTCACTATATCCTCCCTCTTTTGTTTGCAACTATTTTTGTTTGTATTCCTTTCGTCACTTTGTCTTACCCTTAACATTTCGCCTCCCCAAACTTTAACACTCTGACTATCCCTAGCTCTATCTATATATTTAGAACCTTTCTTTGTATTCCTCTTCTTTCCCTATATTTGAAAGTTTCCCTTATCCCAAACTTACTCCATTTCTCACACATGTAGAAAATCACAAAAGTTAGTGCTATGGCCCACTCCTCACTCTTATGTAGTGGAAATTCCTTTAAAAATAGTCATCCTTCCCTTTCATTGCAATAAGGGTGCAATTAAATCGTTTCTTCTTATCACCTACCTTTCCTTTCGCTGAGAAAATTTTATTCCCGCTTCATTACACACTGACTCTTAAAGTTGCAACTGCAAAATACTTACACCTCTCGTAATCACATCCTATCATATTTTATCATTATGGATATAAATTGTTGGGATATTTATCTCCCCAAACTATGATAAGAATCTATTCTGTAGCGACTACCCCTTATCACAACTTTTCCTTTGGTTTGTGGCTTAACATATCACACTATAATTTTAAAATTTGCAACACATGCTAAAATAATGAATTATTTTTTTATTTTTCCTAACATTTTTTCTTATCAAGAATACTTTAAAAATGTTAGGTACCATTCATCATTAGCATTTTATTATCTCCACATCAATAGGAGGTACAGATCCCCTAACCAAAGAAAGGCATAGAAAGGAGATAGTTGAAAGTAGAATTAAAGGAGTTTTCGAAAGCCCTATTATCGGAGTGCCCATCTATTTTGGAATTTCCTAGTATGCGGATAAATTAGTACCTATGATGTGGAAATGCATACATCAGGAATTACCCAGGAAATAGGAACCTAAGGACGAGTAATACTATTAAGTATATATGAATATTATGTAGTTACAATTTCATAAGTTAGAAGACATCTAACTATTCTACCATGGGGAAAGACCATTAAGTGGATTATCCGATATACTGATGAGAAATACATGATAGTTAGGAATACCCATGGTATACAGATGTATAGTAGCATGCACATCATCTAATGTTGTTGAATATTATAATATAACAAAATATCATTTGGTTCTTTGTGCAAAATGGTATTGCAATTTTTCCAAGTAAACCAAGGGGATACTTTAACTTGGTGGTAAGAGCTTGGAAATTTTAGATATCAATCTGATGGAAATACAAAACTAAGATGTTGACAAAAGTATATCAATTGTTGGAAGATATGTGCTATAACATATATGGGAGACTAGACACAAAGTAGCTTGAACATGAATCATTATATATGATGTACACATATGCAAGTGAATGAACTATTTTTATTTGGGAAAATATTTTGGAAACATCCATAAAGTCTATGCCAAAAGAGTAAGGAATACCTATACAATAGAATAACCATAGTTCCACAAGGAATTATACATATTGGATACCATATGCATAAGATTAAAATTTGAGGCATTAGGATGGAAGGGCGAGTTTACTCAAGAGATCCCACCTATGCACATTTACTACAAGAAATAGTAGGATATAGGATACATGGGATGTATGATTCCATTTCCAGCATTTTATCTCATAAGTATATGAAAATACCTTTGATACAAAATCAACCTACATATCGGATAGGGAAAGGATGTCATTAGAAGATGTTTGTAATTGATTTACTCCAATGTAATCAACATACATAAGATATTTGGATCTTATAAACACCCTCATTAGTTTCCTTTATTTTTCAATAACAAAATATTATTGCAATAAGTAGTATACAAGCTTACAACAAGATTGACCCACACGTTGATAAAGAAAAAAAACATCCATGGCCTACTTTCCCTTTCTGTATATTACCGGAATTTCTCAAATGTAAAATTAGATCCAAGAGAATACTATCAAGAAAAGTGTAATCTATTTAATTTAAGTAAAATGAATGAAACACATAGATATTAAAGGAGCTGAAAGTTGAGGTTCCTCATTTGTCCACCATGAAATTAGCATAATGATATTTGTTTTTCTTTCGTTCATTTTTCATGTAATTTTTAATTGAAGTAATAAGGTAATTAGAAATGAAATGAAAAAATAAAAGACACAGAGTAGATGAAAATTCATGAGGGAAAATGAAAGGTCATGGGAGGTGATGAGTCACCCCATTTTGTATGAATATGAACTCACAACTAGCTAGAAATGATTTTAATTTTTTGAGTTGAATAATTTGTAGAGGATAATATTGTACATTATTTTGGAGAGATCAAGTGACAATTTGGTATTTCCACTATTGGATCCCGTGAATACTTGGTGCAATGGTTTAATGAATATTTAGGTTAATTTTGAGATTCTCTTTGAGCCTTGGCAAGCATGTCTCATCATGTATTGGTTATAACCATAAGACTTAACTTACAGTGATTTAATGGTAAGTGATTCATATTCATGTGTTGAAAATTAATGAATTTCTTTGTTGATTTGAGGCTCACATCTTTACTAATATTATTTGTTGATCTATGCTTCCATGGTAATTGTTAATTTTCAATGGATAACGTATATTTTATTTATATTCATATATCTTAATTGAATTTTTGTCACAATATTTTTGCATGATTCATGTTCCCTTTCATTCATTTTTGATATAAAAATACTTCATAAAATTGTTCTAACTTCTTTTTTGTTATAATTTTTATCGAGTTTCTTAACTCTTTCTCATTTCATCCAAAACCATTTTCAAACAAACATCGTGGCAGTGAGGACCACATACCATAAGATACTCCTATTCCAAACAATGTGATTTCTAATTAGGATTTTTCACTAGGGACATGTCCGTAATGTTGGTGATATAATTTTCACATTAAACAAAGCCTGGGAGTATAGTAAGCGTTTCCATTGTATGGCTAGAAAATTTCTTTCTCATCCTAAAATATCTAAGCAATCTAGAAATAGATTGGTCTCCCCTCAACCAAAACCTCAAGTATTTGAAAACTCCAATTTTGAAGAACAACCCTCTCCCAACATTCTTGAGTTGTTGTATGAGGTAACTTAAGAGGAGTTAAGAGCTATTAGACATTTTGCCTGAGAATGCACTAGGAAGCTTGGAATTATTCTAGTCACTCCTATCTTGCCTCATAAGCATATAAGTGGATGATAAATAACTCATCACAGAGTGTTAGTTGGTTATATTGAAAGTTTGGTTAATGATTCTTTAGTTGGTTTGGTAGAATTAGTGGAAAGAGTTTATGACAAAAAAAGATGAACGACCATCAACTAGTGAAATATGGAATGTCTAATAACTGGCGAAAAATTCGAAGAAGTGATAACTGGTGAACATGTTGAAATAAAGAAGATATTGATTTTAAAAGTGATGAGGAATATTTTAAAAATGATATGGTTGGTAATAAAAAACTAGTAGGGATTTCCCAAGGGAGATTAAATGTTCTAGGTATCCTTCATCCATATACCTATTATTTGGAGAAGTTCATTACAAAGTTTGATCTGAATAATTCCCCTACTACAGAAGGCGATGTTAATAACTATTACTTATCTTTGATATTGATGAATGTTTAGTACAAGGATGTTACTTGTAGACTATTTCCCTGTATGTGTTGGGTAATTTAATTGTTAGTTAAATCACTTCATTAATTATTGACCTAGGTTTTTTAACTTGTGAAGTGTATGTGCACCATATATGCTAGGAATCTATTTTGGATCAAAAAGAATGAATAGATAATCTAAATTCAGTATATCTATTACTTATTATTATTAATTAGATTAACATGTTCTACCTATAAGGCATTCTAATTTTAAATCAACTTCAAACAAAATTATTATAATGAACAATAATTCTATTTTAAAACAACTTCAAAGTTTTTTGTGTGACCATTAATTTAAATATATTTTAATTGAAAGGAAATGAAAATCTTATTCTATTAGACAATATAGATAAATATAATTTAATTGACTTGAAAAGAATAGGTATTCTAGAAATCTTTTGGAATAGGTTGTAATATAATTCTAGTCTGTAGAGCAAGAAATGAAAGTCTAATCTATCTGACAAGAAATAAATAACTCTACTCTAAATAACTTGTGATCAATTCTATCTAACAACATGAAAGGAAATCTAGTTATTGATAAGTTAAAGAGAAGAATAAAAGAGTATAAGCTAAGCTCAAAATGAAATGACATTTACATATTATTGATGTGTGTATTCCTAATTGGAATTAATATTAGCATGTTATGAAACCAACTCACAAAAAGATAGAAAAGATAGATCAACGCCTTAGAATTCATCCTCTTTTAGGGGGAAACCTCAATTACATTACACAAATGAACAATTCTTAGATGATTTAGATGAATAAACCTCCTTCATATATAGGAGTTTAGGGGGTCACAATATAACCAAGCAGACCTAACAATAATAATATAAAGGCACAAAAATAACAATAGTTGGATTCTATGGGGCACAATAATAAAAATATGGGGACAATAGGGGCACAAAAATAACAATAAGGGATACAATGACAATAGTAATGGGGGATCACTATTATTATAGGGACGTAACATGACCATCTCCTTCAAAAAAGTGGTGTCCTTAATGCTTGAGTACTTCTGGATGCTTCTGTATAAATTCTCATGCTCCCATGTGGAACATTCAATGGATAAGTTCTTCCACCTGATGATATACTCTAAAATTGATCAATTTCGTAGTTGTCGAATCCTTGTTCTTTGACTACTTTAGGTTCCAATATGATTTTTCCTTCTTCATCAATTTCTGGAAATATTGTTTGAAATGGAAGCTTATTACCTATGACCTTCTTTAAGCATGAAACATGGAAAATTGGGTGCACCTGGGAAGCTATAGGAAGCTCCAATTTGTATGCCATAGTACCTAGCTTTTGCAACACCTTGTATGAACCATAATACTTTGGTGATAATTTATTATCCTTCTTAGCTTTCTTGAGGGACATTTTTTTATATGGTTGTAGTCGTAGGAATACCCAACCACCTACACCACAACTTCTTTCACTGCGACGCTGATCTGCCTAATATTTCATTCTATTTTGCGCCAAGGTGAGGTTATCCTTTAAGAGTTGGAGAACTTGTTGCTGATGCTTGATGCGATCTTCCACTCCTTGAACCTTAGAATTTTCTCTTAAATATGATATGATGGATGGTGGATGATATCCATAAAGTTCCATAAATAGGGTCATCTTTTTTGTAGTATGGAAGGAAGTGTTATACCACCATTCAGCCACCGGTAACCATTTGACCAGTTCTATATATTTATCATATACAATGCAATGAATATATCCCTCCAAACATTTGTTTACTATCTCGGTTTTCCCATCAGATTCAAGATGATAAGATGAGATATGAACTAACTGAGTATAAAGACAAGAAAATAATTCTGTCCAAAAATTTGAAGGGAAAATGGGATCTTTGTTGCTTACAATAATCTTTTGGTTTCCATTTAGAATCTTTTGAATTATTTCCATAAATGCAATAGAAATTGTACTCACTTTAAATGGATGAGATAATCCACAAAAGTGTGCATACTTGGTAATTCTATCAACTACCACCATGATAACACTCTTTCCTTTGGACTTGGGTAATCCTCTGATAAAATCCATTGAAACCTCTTCCTAGTGCTAGATTTGAATGGATAAATGTTTTAATAGTCCTAGGCTCTTAACTGTTTCAACTTTATTTTGTTCGCAAACAAAACATTCCACCACAAATTTTTGAATATCCGATTTAATTCCATACCAAAAAAAATCCTTCTTAACCTTGTGGTACATTTTTAGAGATCTTGACTGCCCTCCTAAGGGAGAGGTGTGCAATTCGCTAAGAATATTTTGTCTCAGTTGTGAATTCTTACATAGCTATAACAAATCCTTGTACCATAACGAATCATTTTTCGAGCTAAATGTATTAGATGTACTAGGATCTTAATGTATATTTTTAATGAGTGCCGACACTTCCTCGTAATTCTTCCATTCATCCCTTACTGTGTTTATCTAATCGAGCTGGATAACAGAAATCACGCAAAGAAATGCTTCCAAATCCTCATGCTTTCATGAGAGTGCATCTGCCACAACATATTTCTTCCCTTTTTTTTAGATGATTTCAAAGTCATAACTCAACATATTTGTCACCCATTTTTGGTGCTCTTCTGAAGATAATCTTTGTTCTAAAAATTATTTAAGATTATCATGATCTATTTTTACGTTGAACTGTGTTCCCATTAGGTAGGGTCGTCATTTCATAAGTACATGTAGTATTGTAAACATCTCCTTCTCATAAATAGCTTTGTGTAAATACTTTCCTTTGATTGGATGACTTTCGAAAGCAATGGGTCTTTCTTCTTGCATTAAAACCACATTGATTCCATTTCCTGAGGCATCACATTACATAAAATAGGTTTTTGTGAAGTCCACTGTAACTAAGACTAGTGCTTGACACATTTTCTCTTTAATGTTCAAAGGCCTTCGTTGCTTCTGGAGTCCATGAAAATGCATCTTTCTTCAATAATGTTGTTAGAGGTACTGTTATTCTCCCATAATGCTAAAAAAACTTACAATAATACCCTGTCAACTCGAGAAATCCTGGTAGATTCTTTATGGATGTGAGGATTTTCCATTCCTTAATGGTTTTAATTTTGCTAGGGTCTACCTTAACACCTTCATCAGATACAATATGACCAAGGTATTCCACCTCTTGCACTCCAAAGAAACATTTCGAGATTTTACATATAATTGTTTCTCCTCCAATAGTTTGAGAACCATGTCAACTTGTTGGACAGGATCCTTCCAAGACTTGTTGTAGATTAGTATATCATCAAAAAATACTAACACAAATTTTCTAACGGAGGGTTTGAAAATAGAATTCATCAAACCTTGAAATGTAGAAGGTGCCTTAGTAAGGCGAAAAGTTATGACCAAAAATTCATAACGACCCTCATGAGTTCTAAATGTTGTTTTTGGAATATCCTCGCTATTCATTTTGATTTGATGATATCCTGAATGAAGGTCCAACTTGGTGAAGTAAATTGATCCATGCAATTGATCCAATAATTCATCAATGACGTGAATGGGAAATTTATCTTTAATAGTGAGCTTGTTCAACTCCCTATAATCTCGAAAAATGTGCCATGATACATCCTTCTCATGAACCAATACTATTGGAGTAGAGAAAGAACTTTGAATAGGTTGAATTATACTATCCTCTAGCATTTCTGCAACCATACGTTCAATTTCACTCTTTTGGACATAGGTATCTCTGTAAGGCCTGATGTTTGGAGGAACACTTCTTGGAATCAAATTAATAGCATTTTCATGATCATGAATAGGTGGGAGGCCTTTATGAGTCCCAAATACCTTGGAATGATTGTCCAAGACTTTGTGGAGATATGGAGAAATGGATGATTTCAATGTGGGAACCTCTAGTGAACATAATTGCTAAATTATGCCTTGTTTTTCTTTCTTTAGAAGCTTTGTCATTCCATTAGAGTTGATTATATTTCTTGGTTTCCCTATGATACCCCTTATTCAACCTCCTTTCCTTCTAAAGAGAATTTCTTGAAACTTAAAAGTTATTGTACCCAGGATTATAGCCATTGGACTCCTAGTATATCCTAAGTTGAAGCTTTGTTCATGTGTAATAGCCATCTATGAAACTTTACCTTGGCTAGAAAAAAAAATCCACAAATTGTTTTCTCCACAAGCGAGAGGGAAGAGGACATTTTCTTACATAATTGATATGTATCCTTCTCTGGAAGAGTAGATGAATTTTTTCTCCACAAGGGAGAGGGAAGAGGATGTTTTCTTACCTAATGGATATGTATCCTTATTTTGAAGAGTAGATGCCTGAATTTGAACTAGAATAAATTTTATCTAAACTTTTTGAGAGAGAAGTGTGGGAAATCTGATATAATTGTTGATATAAGTGTTCCATCTAGAAATGAAAGTTCCCTCTAGATGAAAATATTCATTCATTATACACTACTAGAAACCATCTCTCTCGAGATGCTTGTACAATATTGAAAAGTCATGCTTATTGAAAATTTGTGCTTGGTTTAACACAAGGATGAGGTCCTTGTCCACTATGAGAGTTTCATTTTGAGAACTACCCACCAAAGGATATTGCCTAATATGGTAGCTTGCTCCGTATCCAATAGGCCAAACTCAACCATTGCAAACAATAGGATAGGCATTTATGATTGCTTTCCATATAAAACTTGAGGTAGATGATTTTGTAATGGATATTATCAAGTTAGACAAGGAGGTGGGATGAATATATTTCTTAGCAATATATTGTGCCCACAATCCTTGCCCCAAGTATAAGCCGCAAACAACTTTTGGATACGACAGTATAGGTGAACTAATTCGTATGGTAGAGTATATGTGAACAAAGTAAGATAATTCCTAGTTTTCATTGTAAAATGTGTTTGTATTTATTTCTAGACTAGAGTAATTAGAGGGTGAGCTACTTGATTTTCTTAAGAGCTCCTTTAGAAGTCCATTGCAGAGTAGCCCAAAAATTGGGAATTTCTTTAATAATTAATTTTATGATAGGAACCTTTTAAGTTGGCTCAGTCATAGGAAGCACGCGGTAGATAATCATTTTTCAATTTTTGCTATCATCCAAACCTAATACTATTTTAAATAGTTATTTCACTTTGAATTTTTTGTTCATCTGTGATGTTACTTTCACAATAGTTGTTTGTCAATGCTTCTGGTTTCTGTCAAATTGGATTTACCAGGCAATTATTTTCATGTATTCAAGTGTAAGGGACTTTTAAAATAACATTTTTATTTTGTAATGTGCAACTTATTTATCAACACCTTCATGTAATTGATTAGATACGCTCACCAATGTGGGAGACATTTTTCACATAATGTTTTTATTCCTTATAGTGTGCAACTTATTTATGAAAACCTTAATGATTAGATCAGAATGGCAATTTGGTGAGTGCAATAATAGATATACCCAAGTGTGTTAGACATGGACATTATGGAGGTTTGCTTTAATTTATTATTCTATTTTTTATGATTTTGATTTTTTAAGGTTTTCTGGGTTAATATATCTTACATTACTAATTTTATTTTATGAGTTTTGAATAGTTTTGAAAATGTTTTCTCTCTTTAATGTTGTTTTAGCTCATCACTCAGTTGAGTTTAGGTTGTAACAACACCGAATATTGTATGGAAGAAGATGTATGTTATATTAGGATGTGATCATTATATTGGTATCAAGGTTGATAAAGTTTGGATTTTTAAAAAATTAAAAAAAAATACTTTTCATTTCAAATCCATTTTTGTTATATAAATTAAAACTAACTTATCTCATCCTTTAATTTATTAGTATTAGTATATATTTTTATGTATATGTTTTTTAACTTATTGTTAAATATTTGCTTATATTTTTTTATATATGGTAGTTAATTTTCCGAAAATATTAGTGACCATTCTTATGACTAATTACATATCAAAGATTGAGATTTATTTCAAAAGTATGTTTTTCATTTCTTTTTTTAAACAAATTGATTGCTTTAAAAAAAATTATGTGAATAGGTGTCATGAAATGAATTATGGTTTTTAGCCATGTGGATAAGCCATGATTTTCTGCTTTATTTTTTGATCATATTTGTCTAAAACCTTGGAGGAATTCATTGATGATGATGATGATGATGATGGTTAACATCCACTCAAACCAAACATTGGTCTACCTAAAGAAACGAGTTACTTAGTTTTATTTAAGATTTTATCCTCTATGCTCAAAAAGTTTGCAGAGAAAGCTCTCGAGCTCACTATAATTTTGACATCATAAAAGGCCAGGAAGGCAGTGTTGCAACAAAGATTCTGAAACTGAGATCACAGTTTTGAGAGGTCATTTCTTCACAATCTAAGTGCTCCTAGGGTTTTTGAGGGTGGTGAGTCCATATATTTAATCAAGTTTAAACTACACAAATCAAGGTTTGATGAAAAATTGTTTTAGCAGGATCAAACCAAAAAATGCTAAAAACTCCAAAAAGGTTCACATTAATATATATATATATAATATATATTATATATAATATATTATATATATAATATATATATTATATATATTGCTTTAGTCAATTTTTATAAGTTTATTTTTCCTGACAAATTTAGATTCATGATAAAGTGTTATGATTATCTTCGATTGTCTTTCTGTATTTAACAACCATTTAATTCATATAACTAGGTTAGTAATTTTTCAATAAAAATATATTTTTCCAAAGTAAAAAATTTAAAATGTGTAGAATTGAATTGAAACCCATATTTTTTAAGTGCTTAGTCCAACTAATAAACAAAATACCTTTTTATTGGCATTTTCTAGTGAGGATCCATGTCATTTTGAAGGATTTTCATTGTAACCCTATGATTTCACTGCAAACTTCTATTGAGAAGGGATAGGGGATAAAGGGATGATGTATGGATTTGATACTTTCTTTGCAAGATGCAATCTATCTAGCCCCTAAAACTTCCTTTTTTGTAAGACATCCTAAGTCAGAGAAACTTCCTATTTTGTAAGACATCTTAAGTTAGATCTTTGTTCATAAGTAAGGGCCCCATGCATAGCTTTTACAATCTATAGAAACTTGGAGTTTAATTCATGTTATTTATTTTCCAATGTGATGGTAGTTGCTTCTTCCGTTTTTAGATTTGATTGAAATTGCAGTAGGGAAGGTTCTCAATCAGTTTTAGAGAGAGGGATCCATACATTTCTTATTCCTTGTAGGATAGATGGAACTTTGAGCGAGTGAGGGTTTAATTTAAATAGACTGGAAGGCTTTGGAGGAGCTTTATTAATATTAAAGAGAATAAAACATTAGTCTAAGGTTCACCTTGAACCAATCTACTATCACAATATGAGTCTCTCATATACCCATTATGTCAAAAAAATAAATTGATTAAACCTACTGGAAATCCTTTCATCTATGGCCCTATTATTTGACCATGTAGGAAGAACATTTGTAGGATGAATATCTAAAATAACAACCTAATATATCTTCCATGCATAAAATCATTTAAGGGGATGATATTGGCAACAAAGTTCCAGACATCCCTTCACCAAAGTTGAAAATTTAGATCCCCCCAAGGATCAATGGATTGGAGAGGATGATTGAAAGAGAGAAAATAGCTTCCAAAAATGGATCCATTTGCTGATAAGGACCATATATGTTTAAAATTAATAACTGGAGGACAAGGTCGAGAGAGAAAACATAAATATCTAAAGAATTATGGGTTGACAAAGCTGAATGAAGTTGAAAATCTAAGTTCTTCCATACAAAATCAAGCTGGCTAGACCTGCTATCTACATCTAAGGAAAAAAATATCAACCCAGGTAGAGGGTACTGGAGGAAAGCTTCCTAAGTCCCCTCCATAATTGTTTCATGAAGTAACAAAACATGCAACAAATTGTTTTTAATGAGCCTCCACAACACTATTCTCTCGGTAGGCTTGTATAAATCCCAATAGTTATATGATAAAACCTACAAGAGGCACCACTCTGAGGGTCAATTCTCTAAGACACCCATTTAGAGAGTGTTTTATTCCCACCCTAAATTATCCTTGTGTACATTTATGAGAAGAAGCTAAGAAATACTTTCGACCTCAACCTAATTTTAAACCCCAAATGATCACTCAAATCACTAATTGGTGGCTCTAGTGCCCTGGAGACCTCTCAAGTCTCTCATATCAAGGTTGCTTTATAATATGACCTTAGATTGAACTCATTATTTTGCTAGGGTGTGGGGAAGAAATACCACAAGGGGAATGAGGGGGTGAGTTCTTACAACTCGCCAAGGGAACAATGTGAGACAATGATCGCTTCCCATCTAGGAAGGTGGGAGATGATAAACTAGGCGTAGAAGTATAGGGTAGTACCAAGTCAGAAACACCATGTTGAATAGGAGTATTTGTAAAAATAGGAAAATGAGAAAAATTGAGGGGATTGGGTGACATGTCATAGGGAGATGACAACTTCCTTGCGGCCAACTTTGAAACAATGTCTCTAGATACTACATACATAGGTACAAAATAAAACTTGAATAAAACTTCTTCCTCTACCTCATTTTCATATTGTAATTTAGAAGGGGTGATGGGGGTGAGAGACAAATTTCTAACCCATTTCTAATACTTACGAGCCAGTGGGAAATAAAAATTTAGATGGGCATAATAGTGATAATGGATGCATCTAGAGGGGACACCTTCATAGTCCAACAACTACATTATTTATCTTTGAAGATTATCACTATGATGTTCTCCAAGACCATAACTAGATTTGAGATAATTAATATTTAGGACATGCCTATCTGAGCCAAGTTTGAAAGGAATCTTCTAATTCAAAGAGGAATCCAAGTTTATTGTTAATTTCGTCAAATGTATCCATCATTGAGAGAACCTAAAATACCTAGAAGCCTGACAGAAGTCAAGATGATGTTCATTATTTTAGTGTGGGATTCAAGCTTAAGGTTCCAATTATTTTAGAAATAGGACCCATAATCCCCAAAACAATATACCATGAAGATATTTAGGAGCATCATTCCCCAACCTAGCAATACAGACCATCCATCCCCATGCATGAATCAAACATTACAGGATATATCCAAGTAGTGTTGCATTTTTTTCTATGTCCACCTACTTAACCACTTAGTCAACATGCATTTACTAGCTAAAACATCGAACAATAATTCCTATGATATCTTCCTAATATTGTCTGGCTGCACCACATTGATGGACCAAGTTGGTTTCTACATGTCATGTCCTGGTTTTTCTTTTCCTAGAGACATGTGATATATATTATAGAAACTTGGAGATCTATATAAGGAGACTTTAAAAGGAGGGGGAGGAGATTGCTTGAGACATATTTGAGTATTTTTCTTCGTGTGGAGAGGTTTGGAGAACTAGTTGTTCCCAGCTTCATTAGTAGCACCATGATGGAAACCCTAGGGTGATTTCAGTGAGAGTGGGAAAGAATGCTTCTATCCCCTTAGTGAATTCATTAAAAATTCACTTGAGTGCTTATTGGTTTCAACTTCATTTTGAGAGGCTAGGCTAGGTATAGTGTTGCAACAAACATATTTTGAGACTAGATCTAGTTTGGAATAGTTGTTTGATATTCGGAGCTATTTCCAGTTATTTCATATTTCCATGTACTCCTATTTATTATTAATATGATAAAGCTGAGATTAAGTGCATTTTCCCTATTATTGTCATTTCCCATTATTTATTGTGTTGTAGAAATTTCTTGAATTTATAATAGTATCCATATTGTGTATTTTCTCAGATTTGTAGATTAAAAATATTGTTGGAAAAATTTACTATTAATTTATGGCATTTTATGCATGTACTTTATGGGATAATTGTTTTGTAATGAAATCACCATTATTTTAGCCAAATATCGTGAAAGGGATATTATAATGGTATCACAACAAAATTTTTGCTAGTTGTGGGTTAAAGTCAAAGTTGTTGTAATGTTCCTAAAGGATAATAGAGAAAAAATTACTGGGTTAATTTTTTCTCTATTTGTCAGAGAATAATTGTTGCAGTTGATTTCTCAAAGTGTTGAAGAGAACATATTGGATGCAGTAATTTTTGTTTGCAAGGCTAAAATTAATAATCTTGCTAAAAAAATATTTTAATGCGCTGAAATTATTTTACTGGGCCGAAATTATTTTGTTGGACCGAATTTAATAATGCTAGGACAAATTTATCTTGTCGGGCAAAAATTATCTTATCATGCCAAATTTCTTTTCGTTGGTTGAATTTCTCCTGTTGGGTCAAATCATTTTGTACTAGTTAAATTTATTGGTGAAGAGATTATTCCTTGTTATTATTAATAAATTTGGTTGGGTTTCATATGGTGGAATTTTTCAACAAAAATTGTGCTTCACTCGCTGTCTAAATTTTTGTTGGAATTTATTAAAATTACGACAAAATTACTTCTAGATATTTTTCAAGGAAAATTTTAAATTTTGCTAGGACTGAGAAACTCATAGTAAATTAGGGAAATCCAGAGAAGTGAAACTATGATGAATATTTTTATGTGTTTTCCTCGGTTTTATGATAGGATTTCGTGGTTAAAATTTCAAAATTGTATGGGTTGTATTCAGGTTGTAAATCAACATTCCTTCAAAATTTTATTTTATTGGTAAACAGGGTAATTCACACCACTTGGTGGGCTTGATCTTGGCTTGATGGTAAGCCAAACCAATTCTCATTTTTATGGCTTCGCTGTGAGGATTTCCAAGTTAGATTTTCAAAATTTTTTGAGTAGTTTGAGTGTACAAACATACAGTCTTCTTCAGTAGCAAAAACAATATTTTTTGGGTGTTGCACGCTACCTGTTTGCCCCATTTCCATCAGTTGGGTCTATTTCATTTAGCTTGGGTTTTGCTTCTCATAATTATTTATGTTCCAAGTGTTTCCACTTTATCTGTGAAGTGGTTGACAAAAGTACTACATTCTAACTATTTGTTGAAATTTCTCATTGAAAGATTTTAACATTTTATGAGTTAGCGAGAGAGTATGGTGAGTCTACATGAGGTGTTCATATTATATTCAAACTTATGAGGGATGAGTATGTCCTAATGTGAGAGGTCTATGTATTGAGTTAACTAGTCACTATTGTGTACTTCTTGATGTAATTATCATCATTAAATTATGGATAAGTTTAGAGAACTCTTGAATAAATTGGAAATATTGAATAATATAGAATATGCAACATTGGACCAAAAAACCAAGAGAACAACAAACCATTCTCAAGAGGGGATCATGCCCTTCTTTAGCAAGATTGTATCCATGGTGTGCAAAATGGGCTGAAAGTAAGACACAAAATCTTTACATTTGGGACATATTTGAAACACATGAGGGCCACAAGGATATTCCTTTTTAAGCTAGATGAACTGGATGCACTCCTTTTCCAAGTAAACTAATTAAAAGGGAAGAAATTATTTTGGTTTCTAAAACCATCTATGCCTATTCTCATACTACATATGTTCTTCGAGAAACATTATGAGGGGATCCAAATTCTAGTAGCATCATGCAACTACCCTCATCTATACCTCCTTATAACGATGATGTTATGAGGATAGTTTTTAGACTGATAGTGAAAACCTTTTAGAATTTGGATAATAGTGAGGGAGATATATCTGGCAATAGGAAACAAATTATAGAATTCATGACCTTAGTTAGATATTATGACCTCATGTTTGACATGGGGTATGCTAACTTGATCCTGCAGATGTTTCAGTGCTTCTTCAACATTACAAAATATCATCCTAACATGGTAATAACACATATTTCCTATTTTATCTTCATCCACGGGAGTACGTGATTCCTTTTGTAGGGAATTACAATCTAGATTGTTTGCCATTTGGAGGGAGGAAATTTTTTTTTCACCTACTTCTACAAAATAGCCAAAAGGTTGGTTGAACAGAACATTGGGGTATTCAGGGGACGATTGGCTCAGGAGGAAATGTGGCGGATTTGTGGTGATCAACCATGCATCAAAAATGATACGAGGAGGAAGGATCTTTTCTTCATTTGCAAGGAACCTTGGGGACCTAAACACTCATGCATGGGTGACACTCAAGAGATGACAAGGGCATAGTAGGAGGAGATTTATTCTAGCATTCAAGATTGGGATTCTTCTTTCAATGACTCCATTGGTTCATACGAGGATTCCTATGAAGAGCACAAGTAGTCATGTGGCTTTATTTGCAATAGAAAATATTTATATTATGTTATGTATAGTGATTAGTCATTGGAACCTATGGGATATATTTAGGGTGATGAGTCACTAGTGAGCATTTAGCATGAGCAGCATATGGTGGAGCATGAGTCAATTGAGGAGGATGTTATACGCAGTATGCATGATGAGCCTTTTGTGGAGATCTAGTTGGAGTTTCATGTTGATCCCATGATAGAGGAGGATAAGTAACCATGTTTTGGACTAGCCATTTATAAAGAGAAGACATGCATAAGCATCTAACATAATTTTTTCACTTTTAGTTTCTAGTCATCATGAGAAGAGTGAGAATTTAACGATAAATATTATGGCATTGAAGTAGATGATCTAGATAGTCCAAGGGACTATCTAGAGACAAAACAGTAAAATTGAGGTCCTCATAAGGTTGTGTGCTAAGTCAACAGATAAGTTTTCTAATGTTGAGGGGTGGCTGAGGGTCCTAGTGAGGAAGTAAGAGGATTTCACTTGGAGGTTTCAAAGGAGAACTCTTCAGGAGTACCTATATAGAGCTTGTAACATCGACCATCCACTCTTTTCCATTATAGATAGAGGGGCAGGGTTTCTTGGACAAATCTTGTTAATTAACTAGGAAGAGTAGCATGAACTGAGGATGGACCAACATCATCATAGTAGAATTGTTCCATAAGTAGGATCCCATGTGTTCAATCCTTCCCAAAGCTTAATTGAAATCAGATCATGAGTTGGAATCATATTGATGGAGATGTATTTTTCTTGAGGGACATAATGTAGAAAGAGTCCTTAGGTGTGAGGTATCTTTCATTCTTTGTTTGGTAGTGGGATGCAGACCATCAACTTATTAGCATTCGAACATAACATCAACATAGTGCAACTGACCTCAATTAATATGAGAGGTTGGACTAGAGAGAGTTCATGAGTTGGTATTATATTGTCGAGTAGCATCTATGCTCAAAGATAGGGCACAACTCAAGACATGGTGGAAGGATGGGGATGATTAGTTATTATGGTTTTTGGATCAAGGTGGATCCATGGATGAAAAATTGAGTCAGTGGTTTATTTAGGATTCATCTATTAAGTAACCCATTCATTATTAGTTATCCTGGAGGAATGTCACAGGACAGTGGTTCATTTCAGATCTTGTTATCATTTTAGAAATGCATCTATAGTTGAGAGTTAGATATTACTTGAGGGAAACCAATATCAAGGTGGGAGGATTTTTCATTCCCCATTTTTATTTTCCTATATAGTCCAGCCAAGACGAGTTTCCTAGGTATGTAATGGCTAGGCCTCAAGAGCAAGATTATGTCATGAGGGGTCTCGAAGGATTTTGGAGGGATTTTTATGGGATCTCATGACAATCACTTTACATTGTGACAAGCATGGTGAAAGCTCTATGTAATAATGTAGATAAAGGAAAAATAAGACCACGGGCAAGGGACTCATATTCCAAGCTAAATGTTACGAAATATATCCTAGTTGGCACCAGTGGATGTGTGTTTCGGCTAAGGAAAATTGGCAAAGACATTAAAAGAAAAAAAATACATTTTTCACACATTTATTTATGAAAATAAAGGAAATTAAGAGAAAGGGTAGGCAAAAGGTCACAGGTTGCATGTGAGGAGGAAAATGAATGAAATAATCTAAAATGAAGAAATTACAAGCCTCATTAAGAAAATGTCTTCTAAGGATCAGTTGGTAGGTTGTTCATTGTTAGGCTTTCTCAGTTTTAAGCTTTTTTCATTTCAAGTTTGGAGCTCTTTCAATATTCTCTTTCTCTCACACACTCTTGGTAACTTAGATTTTTTTCGAGCACTCTACTCTAGAAAAAAGGAAAGGGAAAGAAAGGAAATGAAGGGAAAAGGAAGAAAGTATCAAGGAAAGGAAATATGGAAAGGAAAGAAAGTATCAATGTGAACACTTGCAGATAACATTTTGTATGTGTTATTTCCTAAATGGTTTGGACATGCAAGGCTCTGCATGTTCGTGTATCGTTCTCTTGTTGTCGGTGGCATGGTTTTGCCAGGTTATGACTGTGGATTTCAACCTAGCCTAACTTTTTTCTAGATTCCATGGTATGTTGGGATGTTTACTTCGGCTTTTAAGCTTTGGTTTGTAAGATGGATTTCAAAATTAGTGCAAAGGTGGTCTCAAGTTCCATTCCGAAAGGCCTAGAAAGCCATTGACCAGTTTTTGTAGGATACATGGTAAATCCTGATGGTGGAGTCTTGGTTTAGGGCCTAGTGATTTGAGTTTAGATTGCGGTAAAGCCTAAGAGATAGGTCTTAGTATAGGGCATAGTGATCTAGTTTGGATTGCAATAAAGCCTGAGAGACAAGTCGATAGGAAAATTCTTCGGTTGTGGTCAGAGCACTGGTTTTGGTGTCATCACAATTTAGTGAGGGTGGAGGTCGTTTAAACTCTGGATTCGCTTGGTTGATCTTGGATTGGTTGTTATTTGAGATCCCACATTCACGCTTGGAAAATGACATGGGGGTGATTAGATGAAAGAGAGATTTGGTTCAACCATTTCTATGGTCAGCTGGTACGTGGAAGTACTGACACTGCTTAGATTTTCCTATGGTTAATAAAAGCTAATTTTTCTTACTTTTTCATTGATTATATGTGGATTTAATGGTTGTCATATCTCCAATATTTATATGGTTTTATGTTGATTATTAGCATGGTAGAATGACTAGTTTATGCCATGTTGATTTCATACGTTTACTTGTAACTATTAAATGGATGGATGTAAGACCCAATTGATGATGTACTAGTTCAATGGAGAAGGAGGTAGTGCTTCTAGTTATGTTTCATAAGTTGGTTCATTCGTTTATGCTATGTCTTGTATAGGTTGAAGTGATGCCTAGTGTTTGATTTTTGATTGATCAACATTGTTATATTGTGTTTAATGACTTTTAGAAGTTACAAAAAGTTCTCGGGAGAGGCCGGGATTATGGGTTAGAAAAATGGCTTAATTCTCAAGGTTGCTGGCATAGAACTAGAGCACCTTTGGGTCTCTTGTCGCTCCCTTGCTCATAGCATGAGAGCGACTATGTCCTAAGGGTTGTAGAATAACAGTGTGTCTAAGTGGTTGGCTTGTCACCCGAGGGTTTTGTTGATGACATTGGATAACTGTATATGATGTTCCATCGATTCCACTTCCTTGAGATGACATAGGAGATCAATCTATTTGTAGTTGTATCTCTTCTCATGTTTACCCCAATTGGCTTGGTTACTTTTGGTAGACCTAGGAGGGGGTGTTATAGAGTGGTACGAGAGCATTGGTGCACTATCCTTGGGTGGAAGTGTTGGCCATCCATGCATGTGAGGTGCATGTGTGTCTCTTACACTTGCATTCCATGTGCTTTTTTCATTGCATAATGCTTGATCATGATTGTAGTAAGGTTGTCATGAGGAAATTATTGTTGATTTTATGCAATGCATCATCAGGAGTGTATCACTTGTTACATGAGTTATATGAAACTTGATTAAATCCTTGCATGTTGGGTTGCATTAGTGGTTATTTCATTACATGCATCAGTCTTGTAGGTTGATTACAAGAATTGACCGCTTATGCTCGACTACATGTAGTTATGCGTATATGTAGTTGATTAAGCCTTGATTATGCTAGTTGATAGTTGAATGAGGAAATTGTACAATGGATTAATGGTTGTGGTCGTTCAGGTATGGTATTGGTTATAGTTAGGCATGAGTAGTAAGTCAAATGTGCTTTGTGAAGTCATGGTATGCAATTTAGGTCATCAGGGTGTTATTGGAATGTTATGATGCTAAGTTGTTGAATGAGGTAAAGCACGAGATGCAGATCAAAGTGAAGTTGGAACATTGGACCTGAAGGCAAAATCAGATCATCATACAAGTATTGTATGTTTTGGATTCAGGTATATAAGTCACTGATTGTTATATGCATTAGGTTTATATACATTAGGGTTCTTCACATGTGTTTTGATGTTATGGTTACATTCATGATAGATGTTATTTGATTAGTGTAGTTATATGCACATGTGTTGGACATTCAAGAATGATAGTAACATGTAGTTCTATGAATTGATATTGTTTTGTAAATTAGATAACTAGATGATTATGTTATAGGCATTGATGAGTATGTTATAGGTTAACTTCTTGTTGTTATATGACAATTACCTTGATGATTAGGCTAATATATGTTGTTGATGAGAAGGACAATTATCTTGATGTTTAGGGTTATAGAATTTATACATTAATGTTATATGTATCATTAAAAAATGGATTGACCTATACAGATGGATATGGTTCCAACATTCAGGTATGGCCTGACATATTTGTGATATTGTGTTGTACTAATCTGGATTGACTTTTTATATGTGTGAATGATAATTATGTATGAGTTATGATGTAAACATGTTTGCTAGTGACTATTCCATATATTATGATCTTATTTATGTTTGATTTGATATGTTGTGAAGTTATATCATGCTAACAATATTGATTGTGTAGACAAGATAACCTTCCCTAAGGTATAGTAAGGTATTGGTTTCCCTATGTCATATATTTTGTGCTTGAATATTTGATTATGTCATGTAGTCAAATTATTTAAGATGGTATGTATGCAAGTTGGTTGAATGTTTGATAAGTTCCATAATATGAGAATGTGTTCCAATGATCTTGTTTAATATAATTGTACTAAAACAGAGGTGTTGACACAGTTGATATGTACGAGAAGTGTAGTAACTGATAGTTATTGCATTATGATTGATGACTACGAGTTGACTATGGATTATAACATGATCATTAGTCCTAATAAAGGTTTCTTTTGAATTGATAGATATGATTGTTTTGATCTGTGGAACATGTGGTGAAATGTGTGAGAAGTTGCAGGAAACATGTTTGGTATTAGCTTGACAAGGTAATAGTTGATGTGTTTATATAGCAAACAGCTTCAATTCCAACAAGCTAAAAGGTTAAAAGGAAGGATTTAGACAATAATTTGTTTGGCTATGTTTGGAAACCCTAATTATAAATGAATGAGTGCTTTGCATACAAGGAGTCTTCTTAACCTTGATTTTTTTTACATTATGTGGATATGTGTTAGACTCATTAACATGTAATTGACAAGTATATTCGTTAGTCTCTAGTTACATGTGGATCTGTCAAGATTATTGGAGTACCTAGACAGATGGCATGGATGTGTTTAGTTGCAAGGAAAAAAGCTTGGCATGACAATATAAGGTAATTGATGTATTGCTATGTTTATTGATGCATTGGCATAATGTGTTTATGGCTGTATAAGTAGGGTGTTGCATGGAAAGAGAGATTTCCACGAACCTTGAAGAAGGCTCGGGTTGAGATTTCCTTTGGAATCATTGGGAACCATAAGGATTGAGTGATGGTGTTTGTTATTTGTCTTGTGCTTTTGGTATTTTGCAATTGTTCCGCTGGATTTGGAATTTTATGTGTGTCCAGTGCATAGCTATACCACTTTGCTGCAGTGTCATATTATTGTCATGGCTTTTCATGATCTTCTTGTTGTTTGTTTCTTGGGTTTCCTTTTATGTTTTTGAGTGTTGGGAATTGGTTGGGAAAGATGAAATTTAGTGGAGCTCGGGGAGAGTTATTGCATAACCAACATGTAAGGTAAGACTCAGATGAGGCTCTGTGCATGAGTAAGTATCATTTGTATTGGATGGTCCATAATGGTAAATGGATGGTGGAAGTACAAACATGTGAAAGGTAACTAGAAAAGGTTAACTCAAAATATCTAAGGTGGCATATGCCTTGGCTATGTTGGGAATGATTGTTCTAAATGTTGTACAAGTTTTGCATGAATAAAGGAAGTTCTCTTAACCTAGGCCTTATGCTATCTGGTAATTATTTTATGATTATTTTGATGTTTATATATGTATGCATGTATGTGTGTATATCATTGTATGACAAGATGATGATTGTTTTATGCTAATGATTATATATGTATGTATGTATATGTATGTCACTATTTGACAAGGTTGTCAAGGATCATTCTTGTGGAGGAATGATTGCTTATACAGGCGAATGACATGAAGAATTTTATGGTCTTACGAGGAATCAATTGAGAGGAGTAGTCATGACAAATACACAAGGCTAATATCATATGGTTATAGATTGATATTATGTGATTATATTATGTCTATGTTATGACAAGTAATGTGGAAGGATACATCAGCGAAATGAAAGTAGTGTGGTCTGCGACATGTTGGGACAAGCATGGGTAAGACACTGGAAGCAAGGCTGGTTGGTAAACATAGTGTGCTTTTGGATGTGAGGCACTATTGTTGTGCATATGTTGTACATGTTGCATCTATGATGTTGTGTGCATGCAATGTTGTGTATAAATAGTGTGTGTATATTTTGTTTATGCAATGTTCTATACAAGAGGGTACAAATAGCATCGTGAAAATTTGCATATGAAGTGTTGGGTATAGAGGTTGTTATGTACAATATGGATATGCAGGGTTGTGAAATTGTTGGATATGTAGTGTTGTGTACATATGATTCTATGTACATGGTGGATATGCAGTGCTATGCAGATATTTGTTCAATGCATGTTGTACATATAGTGTTCTATGCGTGTTTTACATATGGTTCTATGTAAATATGGTGTTGTGTTCATGATTGTACAATTGGTGTTGTGAGCATGTGGTTTCATGTACATGTTGTACATGTGGTGCTATGTGCATGTGGTGTTGTGTACATGTGGTGTTGTGCACATGTATTTCATGTGATGTTGTGTACATGTGGTATTGCGTACACGTTGTGCAGTGGAGGAGTGTACACATGGCATTGTGTACATATTGTGCAGGTGGTTTTATGTACATGTCATGATGTGCACACGTTGTGAAGGTGGTTGCATTATGTACATGGTATTGTGTACATATGGTATCTATGGCACTGATGTAGATGCATGTATTGCATGGTGTTGTATGATGTGTGTAGCTATATGTGTGTGGTGTACACTGTGTGTATGCACACATGCATGAGGAGAAGGAACTGGGTTTTTGTTTGGTGTGGAAACCAATACGGAGTTCATACAGAATAAAGACAAAGGTAGAATCTAAGAATTGATGAAACGATAAGTATCAACATTTTGTTTCAGTTTTATTATGCATGTGATTTATGATTATGGTATACAATGATTATATGTGATCTATGATTCTGGTTTATGATGGTTACATGTGATTTATGATGTTGATCTATGATGGTTTTGCTTTAAGCTAACTTAATGTGATATATTTATACATGTTGATTTGGTCAAATATGCTAGTTTTAATTGTTGTGATAGGAAGTGAACAGGATTGTAAGCGTATGTTATTGACAAACTTCCAATGAGGTATGATTTGAGGATTATTTAAATTTATTAGAATCCAATGGAAGTTATGTTCTTGAGACACAAATGCATGAGCATGACCATTCGAGTGGCCAAAATCGGCTACAAGAATATTTAACAATAATAAAAGGATTGGACCATTCCACAATATGCTTGTAAAACACTTCAGGAGTAGGGCCATTTTGCAACACTTGTACCCAATAGTGTCCATTGATTTCTAGGAGCATGTTATGACTAGTATTGATGGTTTTGAGGAAATTATCTACCTTGGTTTTGTATCTTCTAATGCGAGGAATACTTGCCAAGGGAAGGATCGCTTGAGATAAGGGATTTTGGGGAACTTGGTAGGTGAGTCACTGCAATGAAGGGGGTGACAAAATTTCCTGAGGGACTATGTAGCAGATAAGGGAAGGTCATGGATATATTGGTTTTGTTCATTAGAATTTCTAGGTGGAATCAAATGCCCATTGCGAGTGCACCCTAGAACAATGAGTTGTTAACTATTCACTGGGTGGACACGTAGCACAAGATTATAGCGGTGGACATTAGGTGCAACTTAACTGTGAGAGTGTATTATAGACATCTTGGGAAGGAGGTGAATCCTAATATTACTTTAAGGGTGGAGATTTGATCCTATGGATTCCCTTGTTGATTGATATAGAAACACTTCCAGGTAATGTTTTGCAAGTGTCATTTTCTATCTAGTTTGGACAAGCATGGATGTCCATGTTGGTGTATCGTTCTCTTGCTATCAATGCTATGGTTTTTCCAGGTTGTGATAGTGGATTTCAGCCTAGCCTAGCCTTTTTCCAAATACCATGGTCTGTTGGGATACTTATTTCAGTTTTTGAGTTTTGGTTTGATGAATGGATTTCAGAATCGTGGGTGGAAATGGTCTCAAGTTCCATTCCCAAAGGCCTAGGAATCCCTTCACTAGTTTTGGTGGGATACATGGTATTTGAGGGATTATTATTGGTATAGGGCCTAGTGATACAATATTGGATTATGGTAAAGCCTAGGAGACTGGACTAAATTTAGGGCCTAGTGATCCATTTCAGATTGCGGTAAAGCTTGAGAGACAAGGAGATGGAAAATTCCTCAAGGATAGTGATGGATTTTAGATGGAATTCCAAGTTCTGTTTGGTTGTGATTGGAGCACCAGTTTTAGTGTGATTAGGGTTTAATGAGGGTGGAGGTGGTTTAACCTCTAGATTCCTTAGGTTGTTCTTGTATTGGTTATCCTATGAGATCCTACATTCATGCTTGGAATTTGCAAAGGGGGTGGCTTGATGAAAGATATATTTGGTTCAACCATGTTTATGGTTGGGTGGTATGTGGAGGTCCCAAACCTGGTCGAATTTGTCTATGATTAATAACTGCTAAGTTCTGTTACTTTTTCACTACTTTATATGTGGATTTAGTGACAATCATATATCTATTATTTATATGCTTTCATGTTGTTTTTAAGCATGGTATACTGATTGGTTTATGTCATGGTTATTTCATATATTTACTTGTAATCATTAAATCGATAGATGCAGGACCTAATTGATGATGTAGTAGTTGAACGGAGAAGGAGGTGATCCTTTCAGTTATGTTTCATAAGTTGTTTCAGTGGTTTATGCTCTGTTTTGTATCCTAGACCTGTAGGTCGCATTGATGCCAAGTGTTTGACAGAGTATTAGCCCTAGTTGGGGATGCTCAGGCCTAGTCCTAAGGGCAATTTCTGATTGATCAACATTGTTATCATGTTCTTAATGAATTATATAAGTTACAACAAGTTTTCGGAATAGGCCATGATTATGGGCTAGAAAAGTGGCTTAATTCTCGCGGTCACTGGCACAGAACTACCAATTTTGGTCCACAATCACTGGAAGGCAGGCCTGTGAGAGTAACTTTCGATTTCTACTCGCTCCCTTTCTTGTAGCATGAGAGAAACTATGGACTAACAGCGACAAAGTAACAGTGGGTCCTAGGGACAGGCTTTCTCAGTGACTGACTTGTCTTGTGAGGGTTCTGTTGATGATGTTAGATGATTGTATGTGATGTTCCATTGATTCCACTTCCTTAAGGCGACATAGGCGGTCGAATCTTGTTGTAGTGGAATCTCTCCTCTTGTTTACCGAGGTTGGCATGGTTACTTTGGGTTGACTTGGGAGGGGGTGTTACAGACATATACTATCATTTGCACAATTTTCCTTTCATTTCATTGAATTCCCACAACTTTCAAAAGGCATAATCATTAATGGGTTTGACTTAATCAATTATGCTTGAGGTGGAATTGGGGAAGGAATATTTGATGGAATACCTTAGTGTAATAACTTGTTGGATTTGGAATGAGAGGATATCCAGGATACGATGTTTAGAAGTGACTTCAACTGGCTAGAGAGAGTATGGTGGGTTGTTGACCATTTTCCCACATGAAAAGTGTCTTTAATTAGTCACTTAATTGAATTAAAATAGGGGAAAATAATTATTTGAATGAAAAATTGTCAAAAGTGATTTAGTGAAATAAAAGAAAATTAAAAGTAACTTAGATGGAGCAAAAAAGGATTTTCCATAATAATATTAAATAAAAATAAGATTATTCTAGAGACATGGAAATTTATATAAGGAGCCTTTAGAAGGAGGAGGAAGAGATCGTTTGAGATATCGTTGAGTTGAGTATTTTTCTTCTTATGGAGAGGTTTGGAGAACCGAGAGTTCCCAACTTTAGTAGTAGCCCCATGATGGAAACCCTTAGGTGATTTCAGTGACAATGGGTGAGAGCACTTCTCTCGCCTTGGTGAATTCATTAAGAATTGACGAAAGACCTTATTGGTTGTAGTTCCATTTTGAGAGGCTAGGTATAGTGCTACAAAAAATATATTTTGTGGTTAGATCTAATTTGCAGTAGTTGTTCAAGATTCTCAGTTATTTCTAGCTATTTCACATTTCCATGTACTCATATTTATGGTTAATATAA
Source organism: Pinus taeda (assembly GCA_000404065.3). Lineage (NCBI taxonomy): Eukaryota > Viridiplantae > Streptophyta > Pinopsida > Pinales > Pinaceae > Pinus > Pinus taeda. The sequence continues at coordinate 39,621 of APFE031127928.1, read as the reverse complement.
TGAAACTGAGATTAAATATATTTTTCTTGTGTTCAACATTTCTGGTTCTTTACAATGTTGCAAAAATTTCATGAACTTGTCGTAGTATCAATACTATGTATTTGCTAAATATTGCTAGTAAAAAATATTGTAAATGTATGGTGTTTTATGCATGTACATTCTGGTTTGATTTTGTTGTGATGAAATAACCATTATTTTAGCCAAATATTCTGAAAGCGATATTACACTACCATCTTTCTCTTATTCACTTATGATTTTTCTTGATCATAAAACTAACAAAAGTAGTTTTTGGAGATGGTCAGGTAGATAGCTACTTTGCTAGATCTCTACCACTCAAATTTTTGGGGGAAAGGAATTTTTTGATAGAGCCTAATTGTGAGGAAGCCATAGCCGTACTAAAAATTGAATGCATTGAGGATTCCTGTGGGGAGGGATCTAAACCTTGTAACAGACGGGGAAGATATCTAACGAGGATGAATACCTCCATTTAACTTTGTAGTCATATTGCTAATCTGCTCTTTTGACATTGATAGATCTAATGACTATGAGGGTTTTACCACCTTGTCCTTCAACATATTTAAATGAATTATAAGGCTAGCAACCCTTATCGAAGAATTATGGTGGAGATATAGCGCACAAATGGAAGTTTTTCATAAGTAAGAATAAACCAAATTGGTAGGACCCCACTTGACATGAGGACACAAGTGAACTTGAGGATAATGGGATATCAAAATATTAATTCCTTCTAAAGGGTCAGAGGAGTAATCTATGAGTTATTTTTGAGGGGATGTGTCCAAGAGAAAATGTAAGCCACATCATGAGGAAAAACATAAACCCTGCTTAGAAAACCCATTAGTCTTAGATTATATGGAAAATCAAGATTTTAAACAAACTATTTCAACATCAAACTTTTGATTTTGAAAATATCTGATATAATAATTTCACTTACCGAATACAAATCCATTACACAACAAATTTAAACTATCTTTGTATTATTGGTTATATTAACAAATTGTATTTCCTTTATATTATTTATAGGGATGGACATATTTGATTAATTAAGTGTAGAACGAGTGGTTAAGATGGGTTGTTAACTCCCTCAAAACACAAGTTTGATTCCTCGAAATGACATGCTTGGCTTGTATCAATTAGGCTCAAGGAATAGGCAACGCCATCCATGGTCAATACGATGCATTTTCGTCATTGGATCATTACCATTTCAAAAAAAAAAATGAATCAATTTTATATTATAAAAATCAAAGCAATATAAGGATGTGGAGGACAATTCTATTAAGGTACTTCTAGTATAAAGGTTTACAATTCAAAATTTAATAGTTTTCTTTCTAATTAATTATTAATTTTATATTAGTGAAATGAATTAATAACTTTAAAATGATTTTAAAATAATAATAAAATATAATAATAATAATAAAGTAGATATGAAATATTTTATTTTATTATTTATTATTTTTATACTAGTGAAGTATATTAATAACATTAAAAATGATTTTAAATAATAATAATATAGTAGATATCAAGCCTTTATTCTAAAAATAAATACGAATTTCATAAAATATAAATACAAAATAAAATTTATTAATTATATTTATTAAATATTATAAATAAAAAATACATCGGGAAAAGAATGGCGGAATCGCGGAGCGGAACAGAGTTTGAGAATTAGGGTTTTGCAGCAACGATCGGGGCAGGAAGTGAGAGACGTTGGAGTCCTCAAGTGAGGTTTCTAGTGAAGAGATTCGAATAGTTAAGGAATTTTAAGCAAGAGTCAGGGGGCTATCCAAGCCGTTGAGAACTGAGGGGCGCGATGGAGAGCGGGAAAGGGAGGGGAGAGATCCCCTCCTTTAAAAACGTAGCAGCAAGTGAAACAAGCAGGAGCATGTCACATAGTAGGACAATGGGGAGCAGCAGAGAGGCACTGGTCCTCAGGAACCAGTGGCAAACCAAAGCAGGAGGTCGATGTCTACCAAGGGCACAGGAAAAAACCAAGTATGTTATTCCTAATAACAAACTTGAAGAATACAGATGCTATATGAGGGATCATGCTTTAATCTGCAAGTTTATTGGGTTTTGGCCTACTGAGAGGGATCTAGTAAAATGGATCTAGCAATGCTGGAAACCAAAAGGACACATAGATTTAAAGTTGGGGGCGAAAGGTTTTTTTACAGTAATTTTTGCTAACTTGGAAGACAAGGAAAAAAATTTTGAGGAAGGGCCATACTTCATGAATAATGCAGGATTGTTTATGAGACACTAGGAAGAAAGATATAACCCAGAGAATGAGAGAATTCTAGCTGCTCCTAAATGGGTCAGACTATTTGGCTTACCGGTAGAGTTCTAGGACTCGAATATTCTTGAAGGAATTGGTAATTGAGTCGGGAATTTTGTCAACGTGGATGAATCAACAAAGAGGGGGAAGTATACGTCTTATGCTAGAATATGCGTCTACATGAATATATCAGAGCCACTACCAGAATATATAGAGCTAGAATACCGGGACGAGATTTGGCAGCAGCCATTGGACTATGATCATATCCCCTTTAGGTGGAGACGGTGCCATGAGTATGGACACATGTTCAAGAAATGTCCGCAAAATAGAGAAGAGGAGATTATTAAAAAACAAGAAGAAGAGCAAAGAAGGGCAGAAAAAACAGAGGGAGGACAGGCAGGTTTTTAGGAGGTCAACAGAAGTAAGAGATGAGGGAAAGAAGGAGAAAAGCTACAAGAAAATTCAAAACCTATAATAATAGAAAGCCAGAACAAATTTCAAGTCCTTCAAGAGAACGAAGATGAGGGATCGGATGCAATGGATGAGGAAGAAGAGAACGAAAGGGAACCAATGGAAGTTAGCAAAGGAACAAGGGATGAAAACACAACAGCGGCCGGGGAGAATGAAGAGGAGATGGTGGTAAATCCTGAGATAACTTCAGAGAAAATCTAGATGGAATTTGGGTCACAAAATCATTTAGGGACAGAAGAAGAGAAAATTATGAGGAAGCTGATACAAGAATGGAAAAATCTTGACAAGAGATTTATTCCAGAAACTCAGAAACAATTATACAAGGATACATTCCAAAAATACAAAGAAAAAAGAGGCAGAGAAGGGGAAGATTCTGGTTAACTCAGGTAAGGTTATACCTCTATCGGAGGTTTTCCAACAACCACCCAAGTAGTTATAAATGGTAATTACACCCTGGAATATTAGGGGTCTCAACAGTAAAGGAAAACAGAGGTATTTAAAGGAGAGATTGAGAAAGGACAAACTAGGAATAGTAATAATCCAAGAAACGAAGATCACTATGTAACAGATGGAAAGAATAATTAAAAAATTAAAAATAGAGTATGAAGTAATGGGACAAGATGAAATCAGCACTGTAGGAGGGTTAACAATTATTTGGAACCCGAAGGAGCTAATTTTTGAAAACTGGACAAGTCTACCCAGAATCTTAACTAGCTCCTGTAGAGTGATAGGATCCGTAGAGAGAGTTCTTATTACAGGGGTATATGGACCACATATAGCAGGGGAGAGAGAAAGATTCCTAAAGAATGTGAAAGAAGCTAGAGGACTCTACCCAGAAATGTCGTGGATAATAAGAGGAGATTTTAATTTGATCAGAACAATGGATGAGAAAAAAGGAGGAATAAGGAGGACAGATCAGTTTATGGATATGTTTAATGAAATGATTTCTGAGTAGAGGTTCGTAGATATGCAAACCATTAATGGTATTTTTACATGGAATAACCGTCGAGGAGGAAAAAATCAGATCGCCTCCAGACTGGACAGGTTTCTAGTATCTGAGTCGATCATGAATAGATACGTATTTCTGGAAGCCAAAATAATGCCAGCTCTTGGTTCAGACCATTGGCCAATTAGGCTGGAGATCGATATTAAGAAAAACTCCAGAAAAAAGCCGTTCAAATTTGAATCCTTCTGGCTTAGGAATCCCTATTTTTGGAAAAGGCAGAGGAGTGGTGGACTCAAAGTACACTGCAAGGAAAAGGAAAAATGCACACTTTCCAGCTAAAATTAAACGAATTGAAGGGGAAGATTAAAAAATGGAACAGGGAGGAGTTTGGGAACATCATGGAGGAGAAATAGAAATTAGAACAGGAAATGGAAGAAATCCAACAAAGAATAATAATAGAAGGAAGATCAGAGGAAAGTTGCAAGGCAGAAGGAATCTTAATAAGTAAGCTGGAGGAGAGAAGGAAGCAAGAGGAGATTCTATGGAGGAAGAAACCTAGGATCAACTGGTTGAGGGAAGGAGAAAAAAATACAAAATTCTTTCATCAGGCCATGGTACAACATAGATAGAGAAACATGATACTATCCATAAAAAACGAAGCAGGGGAAAGGGTAATAGAGCAATAAGGGATTGAGAAAGTCCTAGTTTATTACCATAAAGAAATCCTGACCGAGCCTTAAAATGATCGGGCAGCCGCTATTGAGAAGATATGTAAGGAAATTCCCAAGTTGGTTATAGAGGAGCATAACAAAGCCCTGATGCGAGCAGTGACTATAGGAGAGTTAGAGGAAATAGTGATGAACATGAAGAAGGGAAAGGCCCTAGGCCCGGATGGGTTTACAATGGAATTATTTCAAGCACGATGGTGATTTCTCGGTAAAGAGATTTTGGAATTAGTTGAGGAATCCCGTATGAATGCCAACTCAGAAAATGCGCAGGGCTTCCACCCAATTTCTTTATGTAATGTCATTTATAAAATCATAGCCACCGTAATAGAAAAAAGGGTAAAACCCCTCCTGGAAAATTTAATTTCCCCGGCACAAACAGGGTTCGTCGAGGGGAGACAAATTGTTGACGGGCTGGTGGTAACCCAGGAAGTCATCCACACCGTCAAGGAAAAGAAGCAGAAAGGAATGATGATAAACCTAGACTTGTCTAAACCTTATGACCGATTGAATTGGAAATATCTTAAAATAGTCCTGGAGTCCTTCGGGTTCAACAATAGATGGATAGAATGGGTTCTCAATATGATTTCAACACCTAATTTCTCAATCCTAATTAATGGGATACCCTCAACTTCCTTTAATGCCTCAAGAGGAATAAGGCAGGGGGACCCTCTTTCGCCTTTCCTATTTCTTGTGGCGGCGGAGGGGTTAGGGAGGTTCTTCAAAAAGGAATAGAGGGAAATAAGAATCAAAGGTCTTAAGCTATGGGGGAGCAATCTTCCAATTACTCATCAACAGTTCGTTGAGGACATAATGTTGTTCTGCGAAGCAACAGTAAAAGAAGTCAAGGGTATAAAAAGAATCTTGGATATATTCATGGAGGCTTCAGGTATGGAAGTGAACAAGGAAAAGTCCTATACCTTTGCTTTCAACACCCTGGATTCAGTTAAATCTCATCTTAAAAGGACGTTAGGGTTCAGACAAGGAGAGCTACCAATTAAGTACCTTGGAAATCAGATTGATTTTCATCCAACCAGAATGGTAAACTGGCTACAGGTTATAGAGAAAATCAAAAATAAAATGGCAGGCTGGGCATTCAGAACCTTGAATATAGCAGGGCACATTGTCCTGGTTAAATTAGTCCTACAAGTAATCCCCATTTATCCTTTGTCTATAATAGTAGCCCCCAAAGGAGCCTGATCCAAGATAAAAGAACTATATACTAAATTTATTTGGGGAGGCCCTAATCAGCAGAGGAAATGGGCCTTAGTTTCCTGGAAACATTTGTCAAAAAGGAAAGAGGAAGGAGGCCTTGGTTTAAGAGACCCAGAAATGCTAAACAGGGTGTTGGGGGCTAAATTATGGTGGCGGTGGATGAGAGGGGGCAATGATCTCTGGAAGACGATATGGACTCACAAGTATAATATGTCAAGAACTACGGAAGAGATCTTCAGGGTGGAAGAGAACCCAAAAGGATCTTCAATTTGGAACTTGGCAAGTCAGAATAGTAGTATAATCAACAGACATGCGTTTTGGGAAATAAGAGGAGGAAGAAATGCTAGATTTTGGGAAGAAGGGTGGCAGCAGAGAGACAGACTTGTTAATATACAAACTCTCCAGAGCATACAGCAAAAGGCGCTCAGGGAAGGAAGGAAATATGTTAAATATTATTGGAGAGAAGGAGAGTCAGAAGGTATATGGAGGAAATGGAGAAAGCCAGAAGAATTGATGGAAAACATCAACCAAGATCAGCAAAAACAATACGAGAAAGAAGTTGAATCAAGGAAGATAAAAGTTAGGAATGGGGAAGATATTTTGATGTGGGGGAAATCCATGAAAGGGTCCTTCACGGTTAAGGAACCATATTATTTGATCGGAGTTCAGGAAAGGATGGAGATAAACACGGATTGGAAAATCATATGGGAAGGTAAATGGTGGCCTAAGATAGCCTTATTTGCGTGGCTGGTAGGTAAGGAAAGGATATTAACATGGGATAGTATTCAAAAGAGGGGCCTTCTTGGCCCTTCGAAATGCAGTCTATGCAATAAAGAGAACGAGACCCATAACCATATCCTGAATAATTGTTGGTATGCAGTGAAAATTTGGAATGAAACAAGAAAGCTCTATGGTAAGGAAAGGAGAGACCCCAGAGATATAAAAAGAACCATTTTCCTATGGAATAAGGAAAAATTTAACTGCAAAGTCATTAAACGGGCATGGGACTTGATAGTGGGGTTCACGATCTGGTTCGTTTGGAAATAAAGAAATCGAAGAATTTTCCTTGATAAACATACAGAACCAGAAGAAATGTGGAAGGGAGTCCCAAGGGCTGTTAAGGAAACAATCTTAGCGAAGGATTTGAATGAGGAGGAATGGAAAACGAATCAGGAGGAGGGACAAATACTGGTAAATCTGAATATTAAATATGAAATGGTTTACCCCAGAAAAGAGATTAGGCAGAATAAACAGGCTCGAAGTCCCAAGCAATTCAATTATCCCAAAGAGAACTCCATTAAGTTGAATTTCGATGGGGCTTCCAAAGGTTACCCAGGCAACGCAGATTTTGGTGGAATCTTCAGGGACAGTGAGGAAAGCATCAGATGGATTTATGCAGAGTGGGGAGGAGAAATGACAAACAACGAAGCTGAACTTTGGGCAGTTCACTAGGGATTAAGGATAGTAGCGAGAAATAACTACAAGAACCTAGAGATAGAAGGGGATTCGCAGGTGGTTATAGAGATGATCCGAAAACTTAATAATGGAAAAAACAAGGAGAAGATAGTGAGTAGCTGGAGAATGGCTGGGATAGTACAAGTCATGGGAGAAATCCTCAAGAGTTTCGACTACCTAATAATCAACCACATCACGAGGAAAGGAAACAGGGCGGCGGATTTCCTTGCCAACTGCGGGAGTATTGACCTAGAAGGGAAGGTTGATAGCAGCTCGCATAATGAAATGGAGAAACCGAGGTGGAAGGAGTTGGTCATCATAATAAATCAAGACCATGAGACAATTACAGATCAACATGAATGAGTACAGGAGACCCCGGATCGGGGTGAACTGGACGGCGGGCGAAGGACTGAAGTACAAGCGGGAGGGAATGATGTCCATAATAGGAGAAGATCAGGTAATGATGGCCCGGAGCAGCCAAACCATTAAGAGGATTTACATCTCAAGGTGGAGAGTCAGGGGAATAGGGCGGATGAGAGGTGATCGTGACTGCCTGTCAGATGGAAACAACAAGTCTGCAGGCTCAAGCAAGGAACGATAGGACAGGGACGATGATCGCAGGAACAGGTGGCAGAAGGATTATGCCCGCATCGCAAGAGAGTGGTGGAGAATGAAGCCGCGCAAAGGCGGATGACATAATAAATACCAGAAGAGCAGGGAGGCTCGAAAAATCAGCGTGAAGAGGAGATTAGTGAGAAGAACCGGTCCTAAAGGCCGAGAGCAGTAGGGTAAGGAGATCAGAGCCGAGACGCAGGCGAGGATGGAAACCAGGAGGCGAGGGAGAAGCAGGGAGACCGCGGCCAACGAATGGATAATAAGTGGAGCGCCAAGGATAAGGGAAAAGCGCTGGAGCAGGACGCCGAAGAGACAGTCATGGTCTCGGACAACAATGAAAAGGAGGTGGAATTGTTCGATTCAGATGAGGACAATTGCCACCAGACACGGGCTAAACGGGGAAGAGGAGACACCGTAGAAACGGAGGGCAGTCAGGAGTTATGGGAGAATGAATGATGGAGACGACGCGGGCACGGAGGAGTTAAGGAAGAAGGCAGCGAATATGGTCCGAGTAGGCGGACTGTGGTAGGAGAGGGTAGCAGAAGAAGAGGTAGGGGAGGTTGGAGAGGATAGTAATGAGTCCCAATTTTGGTACAATTTGGGCTCATTTTGGCCTATTTTGCTTGCTCAAACCATTCATCTTTATTTTCTTATGCATGCATTTCTTAGTTTATTCATGTTGTTTGTAGGAAGAAGGTTAGACACTTTATCTATGTGACTAATGCATTATGATTCCAGGTTTTGGCATTAAAAAGGGAGCAAGAGACAACGAAAAAGGGGATAAGGAGACAATGAGGTGGCACTGCTGATTTTGTGGAGAGATGTCCACGGTCTTGGGACATTCCTCGTGATTCCCACCAAGAACTCCGAGCTCCAATCCATCTCCCCTCCGAGCTTAAGAAGCAGCCAGCTGTCCTACAGGAACATCAGTCATAAACTGTTCTACAGGAACAGTAGTTATGACTGCCCTACAGGATCCACAGTTAGACTCTAGTTGGACAGCCGAGCTCTTAAAATCAAGGGCACTTGGTGGATCATCGTTTTTGTATAAGTATGAAGGCCTTAGCCTTAGATAGGTTGTTGAAACTCTCGTATTGCTATTGTAATTTTGGAGCACAGTTCAGTTTTCGTTCCTTTTTGTAAGCCAATTTGGCATGACATTAGATTATGAATAAAGAAGGCAGTTTGTGATCTAGTTCTGAGTTTCTTAAGGAGACTATAGCTCTCAGGTTAGGGCCCAACCTGAGAGCCATAGATCCCCTCTGCTGTAGTGTTGTTTCCATTTCATTTCCAGCACTTTAAGTTTTTGTTTGCACATGCAATTCGAATTACAGTTTGGTGATTTGGTTTTCTTATGAGTAGGATAGATTTTGCTTATGGAACAGTTGTTTTCACTTGCTTAGTGTAGCAGAGGATATATACCATCAATTGGAGCTCCAGGAAAATGGGTGTTAAGGCTCACTGCCATCTCTCTTGAAGATTGGGGTGCAGTCCATAACTAGCCACCAAAAACACGCATTACTTTACTTGATGATTGCTGCAATACAGTCACGGTCTGATTAGATGCTTCCTTGTCAGTCACACCTGCACACATATTTTCATCACAGCCTCATACATATTTCTCTTCGCGTTTTGGATTGCTGTTCATTGAATTCACGGCATAAGTAATTTAGGTTGATGTATTTTCGGTTTGGTGACAGTCATAATCATTTGTTTCATTTACACTCCTCTTTCTCGTTCCATTACCATTACCTCCATCTTGATCACGCATGCAACCATATCTCCTCGACCCTCACTTCGTTCTGTCCTCTCCTAAAGTCTTCCATTCCTCACGTAGCTTCATTTCTTGACCTCTCATTGACATCACTCTTCACCTTCAACATACTCCCTACACCCATTTCTCATCTCATTCTTCCACTTCTGAGCCATCACCAGCCTTATCCCTACCTCACATATCTCTTCCTATCATTCCATCACTCCTCCATCACTTCAATCCTTCACGGTAGATCATCCTGTAGCAGTTTAGAGACATCCTATAGAAACCTCTGAGTATCCTGTAGGATCCCCTGCAGACATCCTGTAGGAGGTCATTCACTCGGTTGCCGAGCTTCTGAACGTGGAAAACCTCTGTGGATGGATGCTAAGGATCCATAGGAACCTCACCTAGCCTCCCCAACCTGTCCCACGCTTTCCTTCCTTCTCCATCCCATCTGCACAAACAAACCCTAATAAGCACAAAATCGCAATCATTCCACCTGCTTAATGAAAAGTACAAAAACATGTCTTTGATAATGCAAGTAGTTTAGATCCATGCATTTCCACTTATTAGAGGTAGTAGCAGCATTGGTAGAAGTTTTATTCACCTTCATTGCATTATAGGGGTTAGACTAGTTAAATTAGGGTTTCCTAGGTTTACATGCTTTGGTTTACTTTCAGTTCATTTTTGTCAAGTAGACTAGTCTTCTTTGAGCTAGCTTTCATCCATCATCGATAAAGCTTCTTCTGTGAGCCATAGAAGTTGGCTTGAGCCCTAGCGGACTTGTACCAGCTGATCAAGTGACAGCTGCGACAAGAGCTAGTACTTGTGCATATAGCACCGTCACTTCCAAGTTTGTACGAACTACCGGGTTGATAAAATGAGAGACAGGAAGCCCGAGGAGTTGTAGCATTATTGCTACAATACTGGAGCTCACCATAATGCACATAGCCCCTATGCCCGGTGCTTTTGTAAAATTCCGTTACTAGCTCGCGGGCTTCTCGACATGGCCCACCTTAATACCTTCACACATTGTTATTTCGATACTCCCTTGATATATATGCTCTCTAGAGTGGAGCCCAGGTGCTTGGATACTCAACACTCTTATGAGATTCTAAATCTCATAATGCTATGAGCTCGTGGGCTTCAAGATATGGCCCACTACTATATGCTTCTAGTGTGCGACCATCCATTTTATATTGCACACTTGGTCCACTCATTGTCCCACACAACCACGTAAGCCCGAATTCCAAGTTAAATTACTTCTAGGCTTTCAGGTTTCCATGGTTTCGAGTATGGCCCACTATTCCTTGTCTTCCTCTGAACCATTGGTACTTCACTTGTCCACCCACTAACAATGCCGATCTCCTTTTATCCCATATCACTTTTAAATAGAGTTACAGGCTTCCAGGTCTTCCAGGCTTCCGAGGCCATTCCCACTACCCTAGCTCAATTGTTATTCTAGATAAGGTTACGGGCTTCCAGGTATTTTCCCACTACCTTAACTCACTATTTTACAGGCTTTTGGTCCTTCTAAAATTTGACTTGGTGTCATACAACTTTGACTGGCTCTATCTCACACACCAAGAGGCCATTTACAAACTTCCACATATCACTGGAAAACTTTTTCTAAGCTCTTTACATCTAGGTGGATTCAGTTGCATTTGATATGATCTACTCCAAAACTAGCTCTAAAGTCTCAACATCATTACTGCTACCATGCTTATCCCCAATATTTTTCTTGTGCTTGGAACCTAATCTTTTGAGGCATCTATTTGACACCTATGCCACCAATTGACACCTTGTTGCCATCAATGACAACATATTTCCAATACATTATTACACATAGATACCTGATGTGCTGGAGAAGATAAAAGCACTGGAGTTGCAATATTTTTTTACCTACCCTGGTGCCCTTCCTAAAAATTACTTCCTGGGGCATTTTTGGAAGACATAAGCATTGGGCCAATATACGTTTCAGGCACCATTATTGTTTTCATTCAACACCTCGGTGCATGGTATCATAGATTGTATGAGATGGTGTTTTTTTATTATTAAAGCATTGGTTCTTTTATAAATTTAATGCATTAGTGCTCCAAAAATTTCTTTCCAGTCCTAGTGTTTTTATTTATATTTATGGCACCGATGATGTTATATTAGTAGTGCACTATTATGATGTTTCCAATAATTGCATCACTAAGAAAACATCTGCTAAAATCGTCATCCGCCCATATTTTTTTAGTTGTGATGAAGATTCGTTATCACTTATCTAGGTGTACATTTGTGGTTGTCCGCCTATTCCACCTAAACCTCAAACAATTTCATCGGTTTCATTGATTATAGCACATTTTACTACTTTTAGCAGTTTTTGGGTTGTGAACTTTTGGAGCTATTTTGACCCCCTAAATGGCATCTTTTTAGCTCCACAATAATGATATTACCATAGGCATGGGCTTCTTTTAAATACTTTCGTACTCAAATATATATTTCTAATGAGGTATCGTACACACCAAACGGAAATCATATGACCAAGTTACTACCCTGGGAATTTGGCTGCTCAACTAACCCCAACGAGGCCCACAAACTATTGGTGTTCCATCTACTGGGGTTAAGCTTTTATTTTTTTAGGGTTTCCTCTTGTTGTTCAATAATCAAAAGTCCCTTGAGCCTCATTGTAACACAATTCATAGGCATGTAGCTGCCACATCTCTTCGCAGAGATAATAGTACCATCACCCAAGCTAGTTTATTTACATTATGATTGTAAGCATCTTTTAGTTCTTTGATATTAATGAAATGAAGATTTATTATGTTGCATCCTTTTTTTATGTTTATATCTATATTTTATTACATTCCTACATAATTTTAGATCAGTGGTATCAAAGTGATATGCTTTTTCTCTATTTTTCTTTGCATGTCCCCAAAGAGATCAAGATATAAGGAGTTAGGGCTTGAACTAGTTGAACCTTTGTAAGACCAGCCTTGCAAACCCCAACGACCTCCCATAGTGGAAGAAAATAAAGATGAGGGAGCAAGAGATCCTTTCAAAATATTGCTCGAGGAAGCCCTTGAGCGACAGAGGAACGTGATGATGGATAACTTTTCCTAGATCCTTCGATGGCTACCCACAAGTGACACATCTTCATCTAGCACTCTGGAGGCACCACTCCATTTAAGGTACAAGTCAACTTTGACATTCCCATATTTGAAGGCTAGATAGATGCATATGTTGTAGATAGATGGCTAAATCTTTTGGAAGGATATCTTTTAGTTCATGGGTTTTCTAATTGGGAAAATATTACTTTTGCACTCCTCAAAGTCGCCCCCCATGTCAAGGACTGGTGGGAAACCTATTGTGAATAGAAGGATGAGAGGGAACCCTCACTGTTTTCAACCACGTCCACTTGGAATTCTTTCTGAGACACCATCAAGGAATAATATTACCCTATCAGGAGCTATGAAGATAAATAAATAAATTGGACCATGCTGTGGCAAGATAGGGACCAAGACGTGTCAAAGTTCACAAATATTTTTCATACCCTTAGTGACATTTTGTACTCAAGGATTCTGAGATGCATTTGGTACTCAAGTACCACAATTTTCTACACAAGTACATCTAGGATGAGATGGAGTTCTTAGACATCTCCTTTCTTGGCATTTCCTATCAATACAATGTCAAGGTCAAGCAGAAATTTAAACAAAAGAAGCAAGACTTCAGATCTGTGAATCTGAAATAAGGGAAAGGCACCCCCCAACCATAGAACAAAGGACAAAGCCAAGGTGGCATGACCCAAGTTAACCCATCAAAGTCGTAAGCAAAGAAAAACACCTCGAAGACAAAGAAGGGCACAAGGAAATGGTGTGAGTTCCATTAGAGCCCTACTCACAACATGAGTGTCGAACCAAGCAGTCATTGGCGGCCGAGATGAAGGCTTCTGAATCAGATGCATGTCCCAACTCTAAGTCAGAACCTAATAAGGGGAATGATAAAGGGGAGAATATTATTGATGTTGATACTAGTGCCACCATTTCCACCACCAAGATCCATAATATTGAGCCTCGAGATCCAGAGGAGGGGGAGTGGATCTTCCACTCAAAATGTGGGTGAATGGTTCTTCATTGTAGTTCATTTTCGATAGTGGAAGTCAAAAGAACCTCATTTCAGCACAGGTCATGAAGTGGTTGGGTGTACCAACCACACCAGTCCCGCAGCCATACAATGTCACCTTCCCTATAGCATCACGCCTTTCACAGATAAGGTATTTTGTGATGGTGTTCCTCTTGAAGTTTGTGATGTATTATTAGGCTAACCATACTTGTGGAAGCATCATGTTATGTATGAGTCTAGGCCCCGCACTGTTATTATTTCTTTAGGAATAAGTTATACATGATACCGAAGGTAGCACCGCCCATCGTTATCTCTTTAATCTCTACGAAGCAATGCATTAAGATCATTTCCCATACCAGGAAATTTTTCTTCCTTGTGATTCGTCCTAAGGGGAAAAATAAGATTGTGGCCACATCCATAGCCTCCATACAAGACTCCTCCACACATCAACAACAAATATCCAAGGTAGTGGAGGAGTACAGGGACACCTTCACCTCAACCACAGGGGTACCCCTGCACTGTCAATTCAAGAACTCCATCAATCTGACCCCGTAGGCGAAACATACCGATATACCAATGCTCTGTTATAGAGAATGATGAAATTACTTAGCTAGTTATGAACACGTGTCAGGATCTCTTCTATGTTACTGGTTATGAATTTTATCACAACCATTATGAAGAATCCATGAATGATAATGCACAAATTACCCTATTAAGAGGAAGATTCAGGAGCTGTTACAAAAAGAGAACATGAGGCCAAGTTCATCACCCTGTGGAAGCCCGATCATGTTGGTATAGAAGAAAGATGACACTTGGAAACTCTATATTGACTATCAAGCATTGAATAACATGACTATTTGGAATAGGCATCCAATCCAATGAAATGATGACCTTCTAGACCAGCTCAAAGGGGCCAATTATTTCAACAACATTGATTTGAAGTTTGATTATCACCGAGTTCCAATAAAACCCTCCGATGTGTGGAAGACTTCCTTCAAAGCCAAGTAGGGCCTTTTCGAATGACTAGTCATGCCTTTCGAGTTGACGAATTCCCATGCAACCTTTATGAGGTTGATGAATGACCACTTGTGGCCCTTCACCAACTCATTATTAGTAGTGTATTTGGGAAACATCCTGATCTTCACCCAGAGTTGCGAAGAGAACCTACACCATATTCGACAGGTCCTCCAAACCCTGAGAAAACACAAGTTGTGTGCCAATTTAGAGAAATGCACTTTTGCTATGACCCAGGCTCAATATCTCAAGTACATCATTAGTGAGCGGGGTTTGCATGTGGACCTAGCTAAGGTTCAATTTATTTGATATTGGCTAGCCCCAACTACTCTAACAAAGCTACGCATATTTCTGGGTCTTGTCAATTTCTACCGCAGGTTCGTGTTAGGTTTCTCTCATATCACTTGGCCTTTGAGTCAAGTCACCAAGGGCGGAGCGAAAGAAAAGTTCTTCCGGTCTAAATCCCAACAGAAGTTTCCTTTCGAGTTGAAGCATCGCCTCTGCTCTGCACGATTTCTCACATTACTAGACCTGCAACAACCATTTGATATTGAGACAGATTCCTCAAACTATACTATCAGGGCAGCTCTTACTCAGCTGGGGCATCTGGTGGCATATCACAGTGAGACACTTTTAGACAATTTGAAATTATCCCACCTGTGACAAAGAGATGTATTCCATTGTTCAAGCTTCCTGGCAATGGAAGCATTACATTCTATGGAAGGAGACAGTCATCCACATAAAACACTAACCCCTACAATTCATATAGACACAAGGAAAGTTGCAGAACAATCACCATCAGAAATGCTCCACATACCTGCAACAATTCCATTTGAACATCATGTACAAGAAGGGAAGCACCAATAATGTTGCAGACTACCTCAACTGACCGTTGGTCATAGCGCTGACCATTGTGCTCGACTCTTGTGGACACCAGACTTTGTAATGGACACATCTTTACAATAGCGATCTAGAATTTGACACCACATACTAGATGCTCTTGGAAGGTAAGAAAGTTCAAGAATTTCACCTCCAAGACACACTATCATGCTACCTAGGACACATCTATGTTCCTTCAAGTGATCGTGCCAAGATGATTTGGGAGGCACACTACAATCAATTCGATAGACATTTTGGGGTAGAGAAGACAGTGGTAGTGTTTCACAAGTATTTTTATTGGCTGAACCTTCGACGGGATGTTTGGAAGTACATTAGGTCCTACACTGCCTGCGCCATTGTCAAATCTACAATCAAGAAGAAAGACTTATATACTCCCTTGCCTACCCTTGGCTAACCTTGGGAATCCATCTACATGGATTACATGCCATGCCTTCCTTCTACCAAGCATGGAAACGACTGTGTTTTTTTTATCGTCGACCGATTCTCTAAGATGGTCATTCTAGTGGCCTACAAGAAGATTATCATAGCACAATCCACTATCAAACTCTTATTTGAACGAATATGGATACACTTTTGGATCCCATAGTCCATTATCTCAATTTGGGATAGTCGTTTCCTAAGTGCATGTTGGTCAAACCTCTAGTCAATGTTGGATACCAATCTCACTAAGACCACGACCTTCCACCCCCAAATTGATGGCCAAATAGAGGTCATCAATAGAATAATCATGCACATGATGCACATGTACAACTCGAAGCACCCACACACATGGGATAAGAGCCTTCCGTATTTCTAGCACAACTACAATAGATCTCTCCACGGTTCAACTGGCCACAACCCCTTTCATGAGGGATTGGGATTCCAGCCACTATGTCCCATTGATGTTGCCATACCATTTGCAACAACTTAGGCATATTTGGCTCATGTCCAATCCAAATCTGACAGGGCTAACACTTCATTGAGTGCATTCATCACATCTTCTAGCAAGTCCATGATATATTGGACAGAGCAAATGTTAAGTTTAAATAACATCATGATCAGCATCGGGTACCACACAAGTTCTATGTGGGTGACAAATCTTGGTTACATTTGTAGAAGGAGATCAACATTCCACCGTTCCTTGGCCTGCACCCAATATTCAATGTAGATCAGCTGCTGCCATATTTTCCCCCATTGTTGGACACATCAAACATTGTTGAGCAATTGACACCAACAGAGCTCAACCCAACATGCATTGAACGGGCCACAACTGATAGGATCATAGACATGTAGATCAATAACACTCGCCATCAAAGGATTTTGCTATTTCGAGTTATCAAAGAAGACCAACTCCTTCACCGGGGTAAGTGGCTCACTAGGGACTAGGTTCAATAGAGATGTCCTCACCTTATAGAGGCTTTCAACATAATGGGGGGCATTGCTTCCTAAGGGGAGAGGATTGATCTAGGTGGATGTTAGTGGCCACCTACCTATTCCACCTAGACCTTCCATCAATTTTATCAGTTTCTTTGATTATAGCATAATTTACTATTTTGAGCATTTTTTCGAGTCCTGAACTTCGAGAGTTGTTTTCACCCCCTAAATGACATTTTTTGAGGTCTGAATCGAGATAATAGCCTTAGGAATTCCACAAATCCTATAGTGCTTGCATAGATATTTTTAACAAGGTATTGTACGCGCCAAACAAAGATCATATCACCAAGTTATGACCCTAGGAAGTTGGTTTCCCAACCAACCCCAATGAGGCCCACAAACTCTTGGTGTTCCATCTCCTAGGGTTAGGCTTTTGGTTTTTTATGGTAACCCCTTATTGTTGAATAATAAAAATTCCCTTGAGCCTCATTGTAACACATTTCAAAGGCATGTGGCTGCCACATCTTTTCTTAGATAAGCTATCATTGCCCAAGCTAGTTTACTTCCATTCTACTTGTAAGCATCTTTCAGTTCTTTGATATTTATGAAATGAAAATTTATTTCTACTTCATCTTTGTGTTTGTTTTTATATCTCTATTCTATTGCGTTCATGCATAAGTCTAGATCAATCACTTTGCTAAACATCTGCTACCACAAATGGATGTTGTAGTAGAGGTATTTTTGACATTTTTTCCCATTTTAATAACACTAAAAACCTTCATTATAATCTCTTCTAGAAGTTTTTTTCCTTTTGTGTGAAGGACATTGGTATACTGCAAAAAGAATTCTGAAGTACTTGAAAGGAACTCAAGACTTTGGACTCAAATATTCACAAATGGATGACTTCAGTTTGATTGGATAATTTGATTCAAACATTGATGGAGATAAGGAAAACGAGTATCAATTGCAGGTTATTCTATGATTCTTGGATCAAGATATGTCTCTTTGAGATCACACAAATAATCAATTCCAACGTATTCCACAATAGAGGTAGAATATGTGGTAGCTTCAAAAGTAACTAAGGAGATTGTGTGGCTTAGGAAAATTCTTGAAGACTTGCAAGAGAAAAAAGTGAACTCTACTCCTCTTTTGATCAAGAATACTTTTGCAATTAAATTGGACAAGAATCCCAAATTCCATGATTGAAGAAAACATATCAACATAAAGTATCATTTGAATTCACATCATGTACATGCCAAGACCATTCATTTATAACATTGTTCCACAAATGAGAAAATTATTGACATATTCACAAAAGAACTTGGAAGAGAAAACTTTAAAAGATTCAAAATGATGCTTTGACCTACAAAAACCACTTCATATTACGGGGGATGTTAGACACCTAATCCTCGAGGATTAGGCAAAAAATTATAAATTATGTAAATAGAGAAACTTGAATAGTTAGAGACCTTAGAATCTGAATCCCAAAGGTCAATCATCTTCATGTATATAATGATGCTCACATTAATTCAATTCAAAATTGGGAGTTACTCTCCTAACCTAAAAACAAAGCCGTTCTTCTTCGATGCAACACTGACAGTGTTGTGAGGTGAAGATAAGATAAAGACTCCCATGCACAATTGTTGTCATAACAAACTTTTACTAAATATCTCCACTTCACTCACTTGACAGTACTGTAAATGCAATACCATGATGCCATTTGCCACAGTGAGCCATTCATCTATCTTTACATACAGAAAGAAACGTTGTACTCACAGCTTTACAGTTATCAGGTTGTGTCATGCAAAGGTATTCTGCCAGATATGACCGCTAAAATTCAATGGAATTGGTCATATGTTCTGCACCAACCTAACCATTCTGTTTTTCAGAATTGGCAGAGATATACAGCCATTTTAGATATTTAAAGCAACAAAAGTACATTTATTTCAGACATATAACAAACAGCGAAATGGTGTGGCTGGTGAGACAAGGATCGAGGTCCCACATATAACAAACAGCGAAATGGTGTGGCTGGTGAGACAAGGATCGAGGTCCCACATATAAATAATGTAGGTCGATCCGTTTCTCAGCCACAATAATATAGCACAGGGTTTTGTCGCCATCCGTTTGTCTCCCATGTACAAAGCGTGGCCTTTGCCAGTCAACTCAAATCTTTATCAATACAGGGATGGGCAGGATGTTAATCAATACATGGGTACGTGTTACAGAGTTTGGCCGAGAATTGATTGCCTTTTTGATGAATTAGGTAATGTACGACATGCTGTATGTGATTTGAAGATTAGAGATCAATCTGATATAAAAAGGGATCTTTAAAGAAATTGAAAATCTATGAAGCAACAGATTGAAAAGAAGCCAAATTAACCTCCTTACAGCTGTGAAAAAGTATCTATATTTTTATTTTAATACTAAAAAATTTATTCTTAAAAGGTTTGAAAGATATACATAAAAACTAAATCATCAAATATAAAAACCCTTATTTTTAATAAAGATGAATTACTAAATTACTAAATATAAAAACTCTTATTTCTAATAGAATAAAGATTATTTGAAAGAAAATAGAGAAAACTTTATTACTAAGAACAACTTTCTACTTTAGTAGTTGGGTGTAGCATTTTGGTTGTGTCAGTAAGATGACTAATGGAAAATTATGCACGTAAATAGCTAAATGACCATACAGTTTATACAAATCCTTCTTTGATTTTTTTAGTATTGAGGAAATTGTTGGTTTATTATGTTGCCATGCTAGGCAGGGAAAATTGTGAAGACAAAAATGATCAATTTTTACAAAGTTATTTTGACCAATGGGGTCAATACAACTCAGAGGGCAACTTCAAAGAGTTAGACAAAAAAATGACTAAGCACAACCGGTATTGAGTTTCCAAATGATGATTACAAATCTCATCGATTAGTTTCCAAATGATGATTACAGATCTCGTCGATTGAGCTTCTCTTCTCGAATGAAGGATTGTTGCAGCAAAAGCCATGTCGATTTGGGTAGGTGCCCTTGATATGAAGGTCATGAAGGTTGCTTTGAAGCATTTTGATTAGAGTAGGATGTTTGCGGGGTTAATATCTAGCACTGAAGGTGAGGTCTGCGATTACTTTGATTTCATCATGAATGCACATGCCAATGATCTTAAGTTTGTCATGACCACATCTGGAACTGAAGGTGAGGTCGGTGAGGTCTGTGATTACTTTGATTTCATCATGAATGCACATGCCCATGGTCTTAAGTTTGTCATGATCACATGTGTTGGCTTCAACGATATCAAAGTCTGAAAAGGAGTTTAGAGGAGATATCGCTATTGGATGTGATATATAAAAGATATAGTAGAATCTCTCTTTCACAAAAACACACAAGAGAGGCAATAAAGGACACCATTAATATAGACAGAATTATATATAGATCCCTATTATTTTATAGTTCTACTGGTACTTTCTCTATATAAACTTTGTAGAATTATTCGATGTATCCATATAATACATTCAAATGGGCTTATTGGTCTTACAACTTGAAAATTTGTCACTCTAAATGAAAGTAAGAATTTATAGCTTTTTTCATTGAAAGTAATTTCATTTTTACCATTCATTAAATATTTTCATTGAAAGCTACCCCATGGAATCTTTCTCCATCCTTGCTCCAAGGAATTTTTCTCCATCTTTGTCAATCTAAGTTTGATAGTTCCGATTTTGTTAATAGGTTATTTTCATTGAAAGTTGCCCCAAAGAATCTTTCTCCATCCTTGCCCCAAAGAATCTTTCTCCATCCTTGTCAGTCCAAGCTTGATAGTTCCGATTTTGTTGATAAGAAAAGAAAAATGCCAAAGACAGAGTGAACCTCTGATAGAAAAACATCAGCCATATTAATATACTTCAAAAAAAATAACTAATAATATGATATTATTAATTATATTATGACTAAATCAATATTACACATTATGATGTGGCATTATTATAGTCAAAGGCTTATCACAATTTTGGGAACCTTTTGCATAATTGATAGGAGAGAAAATAATATGAAGTGTTTTGTAAATACTTAATCATTTTAGAATGAGATAATATTTTATGTATAA
>APFE031127928.1:1684-15541 GCA_000404065.3 Pinus taeda | reverse complement strand
TTGAATTGTTTAGTTGTTCATGTTGATGTATTGAAATTATTGATGAAATTTGTTTGTTTTTTGGGTATTTTTATTTCAATTGTTGATTCCCTGAATATTCAGCAATGAGATGGATATGGGTGCGGTCAATTATTTGACCACGCCCATGTCTCTCTCATTGCCGAATATTTGGCGAATCAACAATCGAGATAAGCTTAGGGTGTTTTTTTCGTGCCAAGAATGGCTCATCTAGGTTATCAAGAGAAATGGATGAAACTAATGGCTCTAGGATTAAGCGTACTTCTCAAAATTTTCTCTGATCTATTAAGCGTATGTCGCCTTCTTTGTCACTCTGGCTTATATTTTTCCACGTATTTTATCAATACCTTGCCACATGCCAAGCAAGCTATCGGGAACTATAATACCAATCACTCTCATATGGCTTATTTACCTTCTCACTTGCACAGCTCTAGCTAGTAAATCATCAAGAATCACACTACTACAAGGATTTTGTAGATTCGTGGAAAACATGAAGCAAACACCTGGAAAGCACTAGAAGATCAAGTACCAAAATCATGGATTGTTTCTCGTGCATGTCATCCTGAATCCATAATAGCTAGTTCAGTGTTAGGGTCATCAGCGACATTTGGAGTGACAACATGCATTGTATTTTCAATCATCGGATGGATTGTCCAAGGTCTAGTGAAACAATTGCATGGTGGTGTGGAATTCTAGTTAAAACTCATAATAACTATCGTGAAGGTCAAATTCATCCTAATAGGATGGTTAATCATTGGCTAAATATGGTTGGCAGCCTCAGCCTATTATGAAGCCTATCATACAAACTGGAGCTAGAGCGAGAGATATGATATAGGCGAGTGCCAAAGTGGGAGGTATTACAGGCGTCAATATTTTCATGTAGAGGACTTTTGGATAAGGCACATTCTTGAGCTTAAGGAAGTTGAAGAATCAAAGCTGAGAAAAATAAAAGTTGATGAAAGGATAAGTAACATATTTGCAAGGACGCTGAGGAATCTAAAAGTAAATATAATAAGCATAAGCATAGTGACAACTATAGAGGTTAAAAATAAATTTAGTTCAAAAGTGGTATTTATGTTATGTGTGTTTTGGTTCCAATAGCTTGTGGTTTTACTCAGCAAAGCATTTTCTTTCCTCACAGTGTATACATTATACAATAATCTTACCCAAAATGACAAGAAAATTCAAGCACACGCCAAACAAAGAAAGCTTCTGAGATCAAGGTTGATGCTCGCCATGCTGGTGCTTTCGAGAATTCCAGGGCTAGAGGCCATGGCTAGACCCAAGAGCTTGGCCTTGTCCATTTTCAAGAAGGCCATGATCAGCGTTTTCATCTATTTTTCAATTGGCATGGGGATTTATATGTGGAGGCAAAAGGAATTCAAAGGCAAGAAGACTTTTCTAGTTGTTGACAAGATGTATTTCTGCATCGTGACAATGCGCACCATAGGGTAAGACAACATAGTCCCCAAATTGACCTAAACCAAGGTGTTCATCTCCTTGTTTGTTCGAGTGGCATTAGGCTTTATTGACATTATTCTCAGTTGATTGGTTAAATATAATAGGATATCATGTTGCTTCTCAGTGTTGTGGACCATGGGAACCGCTACGAGGAAGCGAACAGATACATTATCAATGTGGAGAAGGGGAAAACGCAGATTTGAATCAAGGTGTCTCTAGCTCTCATAGTGGTAGATGTGTGTACGGGAGTGGATACCACGTGGTAAAAAATTATTTGCTATAAGTTGATGAAAATGCAGCGCAGGGATTCGTTGGGGTGAAAAGTGGGCTTCAATGCGGGAAGATTCCATAGTTAAGCACACTTGAGATACAAGGGCCTTGGAATAGGTGGGCTCCCAACAATCCCAAGTCAATCTTATGAGTGGTAAGTGGATTATTCAAAATCATGAGATAATGGTCACTTGAAACTAATACTCATGAATATGGTTATAAATGAATGACATGATAAGATATGAGATAATGATCACTTGAAACTAATACTCATGGACATGATTATAAATTAATGACATGATAAAAGTGAAAGAGCAATAGGTGAAAGTTAGGGTTTGTAATGGTGCTCTAATGGTAACGGGTTTTCAGGGTTGTAGGTGATTTTTCCAGGAAACTTAGGGGTTTATTGGCAGAATATGGAGTTCGAAATGGTTGATTATTCTAAAATCCCTAGTCACATGACTTGTTTCATCTTAGTCATGGAGTTTCAATAGTCACAAGTGGGTTTAAACCGGTCATCTAGGTTATTGGTTAGGGGTTTGGTTACTTTTGGTGGACTTTCATAAGGGGATACTAGGGTTTCTAATCTGGAGTTTGGTGGTTTTTGCCCAGATTTTACTAGTCTACCATTGGGTTCCCATCCATTCTCACTTCCCTAGGTAAAATATGGCTTTTTGAAACTTGGGGAGTCACAGAAGGTAGAGTTTTTAGGTTCTCCTCTTTCTTAGGGGTCTAATTTCATTGTTGTAGGGTTTTTGTTAGGTGGTTTTTAGGAGCAAGGGTTCGATTCATCTCTAGTTTTTTCTCTGGGTGGGGATACTCTTCCCTTTTCGGTTTTGAAAGAAGGCTTTTACTCATTGGCCATGGGGCTAGTATCAAAGTGTGAATGGGCATTACAAGGATTTCCATATAGCATCGAGTAATTTATTAAAGACCTTCTTGGTGGATAGGGAGAATTTCAAACCTCTGGTTGAGCTTATATCCTTTGACAACCAAGTTAGGGAAGGTGAGGGTGATCAAGACTCACACTCACCAGCTAAATTTTTAACTAATCCTGCTCCAAAAAAAAAAAAAAAGGATAAGGTTTTGAGGTTTGATAAAAATTATTTCTACTTATAACCTCAGTTTGGGGGACGACGTCAAGATGGACCAGGTTGATTCATTGGTGGAGAATTATTTGGTCAGTTAGGGAAGAGGGAAAAAATTATGCACTGGGACCCTGCAAGGATGGTTCAAAGCTGAAATTGCACCAAAGGTAGATTCCTTTCCTACTATTTTCATTCCGGCAAAGGATGGATACAAACAAGCTTCAGCTCTCACGAGGAGGATGAAATACTAGCTAAGTTTGTTTGGTCAATTGACTCAACTTCTATTACTTTCAAATTTTGGATGCCACTTTTTGACACAAGTCATGAAAGGCTGGATGTGATTCCCATTTGGGTTTGGCTACATGAGCTACGTCACATATGTGGAATAAAAAAATCTTCAAATATCTCAGAAATAGCCTTGGACTTTTTTAAAAATTTGATTATTCGTATAAGGAAACCAAGGAGCCTTGACTTGTGAAATGGCCTTCATGAAACCATAAATATCGACGGAGATATTGAATGGATCCAGGTTCTTGATTATGAAGTGGTATCATTTTGATGTAAACGATGTCACAAATATGGGCATACTTTTTTCCATTGAACCCTCCCTTTCAAAAAATACCTATCGTAGGAGGGGTAAAGAAGGAGATGAAAGTGTAACCATTGTCAGATTTTGGGGCAAGTTTGAAGGAAGGGGAGGCAGACCCCATGTCGTAGGGTAAAAATTTTGAGGAGCCACCTCCCTCTAGTGTGATGAAAGTTAGGTCACTAGCTCAGGAGCTAGTCAATGGTGAAGGGCTTTCTCCATAGGCTACTAGTTGGAAGCCATCTTCAGCTTCGCACCCTCTAGGCTATCCATCTTTCCATTCTAATGTTTCTTCTCTCATAATATTCTTTTCGAATTTTGGATATGATTAGGATCCTATGTCGAGGGGTCTAGGATCTATAATGTTGCAACCTATTTCTAAGGTTCCTTCAGCCCAGGACATTTGTCTTGTAATTCCCACCTCATCGATGACCCTTTCCTCCCCAAGATCATCCATATCCTTTACTTTCTCTAGCTTATATGTGGATAAAGATATCAGAGAGATCATATATAACTTATGTTCTAGAAATATTTTCCCCTCTTTTGAAGTTCATCCTGGTGGCTTGGGACAATTCATGCTTTCCTCTTACAATTCCAAGCCTTGAGGGAGAAAAATTACGTTATCCAAAGCAAAAGAAAAAGCTAGAGAAGAGATTGTTGCAGGTAGACAATTATCCATCACCGGGGCGATTAGACCTCTGAACTCCTAGGGTGTGGTTTCCTAATGAAGTTTTTGTCCTTCAACTGTAAGGATTGGAAAGTTCCTCTAAAAAAACTGTGCTCAAGAGGTTGGTTAAGGTCGAGGGGATCGATAATATTTTTCTCCAGGAAACCTTGGGTTTTGGGGAGGTCGTTTCCAAAGCCTAGAAATCACTCCTAGGTGGTTGGAATTTTAGTGTCGTGGATACTCGTGGTTGCTTTGGGGGTCTTGCTATTGGTTGGGATTCCTACAATGTTTCTGCTCATGATTTCTAGAGTATTAAATCTGGGTTGAGGATTGAATTCTTCTCTTCAAAACTAGGGGTTTCACTCATTTGCATCAATCTATATGGGCTTTATCAAGGCCAAGTAGATTTCTGAAATATTTTTTTTGGTTTGAAGGTGTTGGATGACGCTAATTTTATCATTGATGAGGATTTAAATTTCTCTCTGGGTGTTGGTGAACCTTGGTGGCCCAAGGCCAGAGTTGATAACCTCTTTGATTACTTTACCAGTAAGCTTATGGGAAAAAAGCTATTGGATGTAGAGCCTTCAAAGCTAAAACCATCTTGGAGAAATCAACGTGTTGGGGAGGATCAAATTACTCAAAATATAGATATATTTTAGTGGCGAAGGCGATGTTGGAGCGTTCTAGTAATATTCGTTAGTAAATTGGGTTCAAGGGAGAGTCTGACCACTTTCCCATATTGATGGAGCTCAAAAATCATGGACCCATGCTT
The DNA here is from genome assembly GCA_000404065.3 of Pinus taeda. Classification (NCBI taxonomy): domain Eukaryota; kingdom Viridiplantae; phylum Streptophyta; class Pinopsida; order Pinales; family Pinaceae; genus Pinus; species Pinus taeda. Next base: position 10,679 of record APFE031127928.1, on the reverse strand, counting down.
GAAAATTCATTTAAACTACATTCTCCATGGATAAAAGATGAAGAATTTGTAAAAAAATTCAAGGAAGGTTAGACCTCTTATGTACCATACAATGGAATTTCGGCTACCCATCGATTCAAAGAAAACCTCAAATGGTTTAAGAAATTGGTTGTGGATTGCGCTAAGAAGAAACATAATAGAGAGGAAAAGGAACTTGTTGATATTGGAAGGGAGATTCTTGTTTTCCTTGAATCTAGGGATGGGGGTTTTCTAATTGCGTAATCTAGAGATACTTTGGTTTGTCTGGATTCCTATAGGAAATTCATCCTAGAGGAACAAGAAGATGCATGGAGGCTAAAATGTATAGTCATTGCGCTTGAAGGTGGGGATGAGAACACAAATTTTTTCCAAGCATATGATAAGGGAAGGAAGATAAGCAACACAATATGGAACCTTCAAGGTGAGGATGGTAGCGCAAGTTCAAATTTTGAGAACCTCACTTTTCTGGGATGTGCACATTTTCATAATTTATTTAAAGATCCTGAAAGGGATAATATAGTCAAAGTAATCATGGTTTCTAAATTACTCAAAAGCTTTGTGGATGATAGTTATGATAGAACCTTGGTGGGGGAGGCTTCTAAAGAGGAATTGAAGGTTTTTCTTGCCAATTTTTAGAAAAACAAAATCCCTTGCCCTAATGGGTGGGGAATTAAGTTTTTTGAAGGTTTTTATGAGCTTATTGGCTTGAACTTGTTGGCAATTTGCAATTATTAACGAATCTAAAAGGGAAGCTAGATTCTTAGAAAAATCTAACACTACTTTCATTTCCCTTGTTCCCAAAGTGGAAAAGTCTTCTACCTTTTAGGACTTTCATGTTATTTCACTTTGTAAATTTATCTATAAGGCCATCTCCAAAGTTATTGCCAAAAGATTAAATCTTATCTTGTCAAACTTTATTTCCAAAGAGCACAGATCCATGAAGCCATTGGGGTGACTTAAGAAGGGTTCCATGGTTTCAAATCTCTTATATTAAAAGGAGTAGCCATAAAAATTGATCTTTCTAAAGCCTATGATTGTGTGAGTTGGATGTACATCATACTCCTTTTGACTCACCTGGGCTTCGATATTGATTTTGTAAACTGGGTGATGGGTTGTATTCAATTGATCTCTATTGTTGTTCTAATAAACCGGTTTGCCTATTCATTTTTCCATGTTTAGAGAGGCCTTAGATAAGGTTTCCCCTTGCCTCCTTTACTATTCTTGTTGGTAGTTGAAGGTATCAACCATTTGTTGGCAGATGCAAAACATAGAGGTGATTTCCAGGGCGTTGTTATTGCTAATGCCCTAGCAATTACTCGTTCACTATTTTTTAATGCTATTCTAATTTTTTGTAATGGTTCAAGTAGAGATGTTGCTAAATTATTTGAGATTATATCCGTTTGGAAAAGCTACTAGCATGCTGGTTAATGATAGAAAATCCTCTTTTACTACTTAAAACTTAGCAGATCGTGAAGTGTTAAATCTCAGGAACAATTTTCCTTTTCTCCTATTAGATATGGACGCAAGTTTAAAATATTTGGGTTCTTACTTGAAACCTAACTACTACAAGAAGGAAGATTGGTCATGGTTAATCACAAAGATAGAGAAAAGATTAAAATGATGGAGCTTAAGGTGATTGTCAAGGGCAGGGAGACTTGTTTTGGTTAAATCGGTTTTGGAAACCATTCCTATGTTCTATATGTTTGTGGCATGGATCCCTTGGGGAGTTTGGAAGCAACTAGAAGGATCTATTTCAAGCTTTTATGGGCTAGTACTCAAGAACACGTTTTCCTCCCTTGGGTGAAATGGGATGATCTTGTTGTGCCTAAAATGCTATTGGATGTGGCCTCATTAGTATTTTTATGTTCTCAAAGGCCCTAGCAGAAAAATGTGGATGGAGACTCTTGTCCACTTACAACCTATGGACTCTGGTGGTATATTAGAAGTACATTCACCCATTCTTTCTAGAGGATTGGATAAGGCTACATGAGAAGCCTGATGTTAATATTTCACTGATTTGGTGTGTAGTTCTTAATTATTTTGACCTTATTGCTTTGTGTTTGGCCTGGAAGGTCATAAACGATTTAAAGGTGAGACTGGGGTAGGACCCTTGGCTAGGTAGTGGGCAATCACATCGTCTGCCTCAATATCTCATAAATCAACTCAAAGATAGGGATATCTCAAGGCTTTCCCATATTAATAATCCATCTTGGAATATTATTTGGTGATAAGGTTAGTTATATGTTGAATTCTCGCAGATTACTCAGGTACACCATGAGACATGGTTTGGATATCATAGTGCCCTTATTGTTGCTCATATCAGACCTTCCCAGAATGATGATGAGTTGGTTTGGATTCACTCTACAATGGGCAATTATACTCCCAAGTTAGGGTATCTTCACGTGAATGTGGTTGCAACTAAGGTGGTGGGGGAGTGGTTGTGGAGAGGAGTTTGGAAGGTAAAGTGCCTGAAAAAACATTACCTTTCATGTGGTGTATCCTACATAAGAGTGTTCCCACCTAGGAATTATTACAGAAGCATCATAAGATTGATCTTGGCTATTGTTCCCTATGTAAGTTGAATGGAAAATACATAGAGCATCTTTTTGTTGATTGTCCTTTTCATTGTCAAGCTTGGTATATATTCAACTCTACTTTTGGCGAGGGATGTGTTTGGCAAGGGCCTTGTTTTGAGGAGAAATGGAGGTCTTGGGTGAAAAATAGAAACGCAAAACCTTTTAGGGTGTTGTCATTACTCATTTGTTGGGGTGCATGGTTAGCAAGGAATAAAGAAAATTTTCAAAATAAGCTTTCTTCTCTGGATCGAGTGACAACTGAGGTTCTTTCTATCCCTTCTCATTTTCCTCAGCCCAATGCTCATCCCAGGCATAGGCTTGTGATCCCAAAATGAACCTGACAAATCACAGTTGTGGGGTTACTTTGATGGGGTTGAGCAAGAGGGGAGATATCATCCATGGTGGTGGATTCATTCTATATTTATCTGAACCACATGTTGATTTGTTATCTTGTCATTTTTTACTAGATTTTGCTCATGAGAAGGGATGTGATCATTTACAAGTTTTTGGTGATTCTTTGTCGGTCATTAACTGGGTCATGAAATTCAACAATATCGCAATTTACACTTTTCACACATTCAGGGGGAATTATAGAGGATCAAACTTACATATGTCTCTTTGTCTTTTTCGTATTTACAAGGAGCGAAATTGGGAAGCAGGTAGACTTTCTATGGAAGACCTTTAGCTTGACTGGGGGCTTTGAACCATTGAGGAGTTTCTAAATGGTGATAATTTTTGTTTCTTTCATCGTCCATTCATAGACAAACATGCTTTTTAGATATATCTCATGTTTATACTTATTGTTTCTACTACTTATATCATTTGATGATGATTATTGTTAGTGTTGTCTTTAGAAGCCTCTTAGGCTAAAATTTCTGATAATTTTGAGAGACTATATATGGACTTTATATCTCTCTAGGTTTTTAAGTGTGTAGTAGCCCCTAGGGTTGAATGATGTATATATGAACTATTATGTTAGACAATATGCTTTACAATATGCTTTGTTTCTTCTTTGTCTCTAAAAGGCCCTTGACATATCTTTCATGAATACACATTGAGTGTGTATTTACAGAATGTAATTTTATTTGATCTATAAATGAAATTATTATTTTTCCCAAAAAACCCTAAAAAATTAATTATAAATATATTATTAAAATAACAAATACCAAAAGCTCAAATTAAAAATAATAATAATAATAATAATAATAATAAAAAAATTACCTAAATATGAAATAATCACTTTATCAAATGATGTGAAATTATCTTAATAAATGATAATGATCCTACAAAAAATGATATGCTATGATCTTATGAATTTATTCATTATAAAAATAATTTAACCTTAAAAATATCTGTTTACAAATAATTAGTTTTCAACACACACACACACACATATATATATATATATATGATATGCATTTTTTTTGTTTGTCAAATTGTTTGAATTCCATAAATTACATTTGGCTTGATTTGTGGCTTGAGAAACTGTGACCCAGAGGCATCTAAGCCATTTAAATCACAAGAGAATGGCACTCGACCTAGGCCACATCATCCTTTAACATGGCTAAATTTATACTGACACATCACGAAATGACTTAACAATACATACCATCACCATCTATTTTACCCACAAACATATACCATATACATTTTAAATAAAAACAATTATAATAAAAAAATATATTAATTAAACATTAAAAACAAAAAAAAAAAATAATATTTCTGAAAATTATTATTAAAAATATATTTTCAGGGAAAAAAACAATAATATTTATACGAGTCAAATATAATAACAAAAGTACATATATATGAAGCCATATCTGTCCATATTCAGATATATATCAATAAAATGTTTATCTTTGTAAATTTATTTATACATGTAAATTTTACGTCCTTATTTAATACGAATTTGATCTATATTTTCAATTTATACATATATATATATATTTGATATTTAAATAATTAAAATGTAAAATTATACATTCTGATATTAACTATAGTTATTTTTACTTCACTTCAAGAAACTACAAACAATTATGCAATGTCATTAGATTGAATGTAAATTTAAGATACATAAATGGGAATAATATTTATTATTGTTAAAATTATGTGAAATTTAAAAATTATTTTAATTTATAATTTAATTGTTAATTGTTAAATTAGAATGGGCATAATTATTATTATCTATTTTTAATAAATGTAGGTTGATTTATTACTATTATCTAAGAAAAAGTACCTAATCTAGAATAACTAGTTGGGTCTTTAAAGGCGTAGGAATTTAGAATGCGCACAATGATCATTGGATACCATAAACAAATAAACAAATGTAGATTGATTCATTACTCTTATTCAAAAAAAACCACACCATCTAAAATAAGCAATTAATAATCGTTAAAGTGAAGACTTTTACTTGGACTCGATACCCATTGGTTTTGGAAATTCTCAACCAAACAACTATTGGTTTTGGAAATTGTTAACCAAACAATAAATCTCAAACAAACAAAATTAAAAAAAAAAAATCAATTTAAGTAATTCAATATTTAATTAAACTTCAATTCAATATTAAATAAACTTCAATTCAATATTAAATAAAAAACAATTTATTATCGTTAAAATTATGCAAAGCTCAAACCAACTTAAATGCAGAATGGTTTGCATCCTCAACAAAAGCCAAATACAGAAATTCAACAAAAGCCCAAAACAGAAATTTACAAAGCAGCCGTGCCCATGCTAAAAAGCAAAGCCGCTGTCCTTCGAGTGTTTTGAGTGAAATTTTCACAACTTTCAAAAACTTGCTTGCATTCCAAAAATCGAAACGCTAATTTTGTGCGGCCTTCACCAGCTTTACAGCTCAGGCAGATAAGATAAAGAGTCACATTCATAATTATTGTTGTCATAACAACCTTTTCCAAATATCTCCAAAACGCGTAGTGTAAACCAGGGGAGAAGTTGCCCGCAAAGCTGAAGTTGCTCGGAAAATTATAGAAATTCTAGTTATATTTAGAGAAGATTGGGTAAAGTTTTTTGTAAATCAAAGTTATAGTTGTTAAACTTTAAAATTGTAGTTATCCATGGAAATAGACTACCATTAAAAAAGCGATTCAAATACTATCTCTACAAAAAATTTTGAAATTATTTTTCCCAGATTTCAACCACTTTTAAACAATTCTTCAGCCTTTTTGGACGACTCCTCTCCAAAATATCTCCACTCTACTTGATTCAAAGTGCAATACCAAGATACCATTTGTACTCACAGCTTTACAGTTATGCAATGGATATTCTATTCATTCTCCATGTCCACACAAAAAGTGATTCCTCAGTAGGCTTAGACAATGCCAGATATGACCGCTAAAATTGGTTATATGTACTGCACCAACCCAACCATTCTATTTGCTCAGAATTGGCAGAGATATATATAAATGCTCAGAATTGGCAGAGATATTAGATATTTAAAGCAACAAAAGTGCATGCATTTCAGCCATGGAAACAGACAGTGAAATGGTGAGAAGGATCGAGGTCCCACATATAGATATTGTAGGTACTGCCCATTTAATTCTGCAATCATAATAATATAGCACAGGGTGTTGTCGCCATCTGTTCCTGTCCTATGTACAGAGCGTGGCGCTTGCTGCTCCACTCAATTCTTAATCAATACAGGTATGGGCAGGATGTTAATCAATACGGGAAGGGGCAGCATATAGGCTATTAATATATCTTGTGCTATATGGCGGTTGGATTAAACAAGTATAAAATTTAATGGATGGATAGTACAGGATATATTGGATGAATAGTACAGGATATATTGGTTGCTTAGCATATGCCCATATTATAAAATTTGGTTGAGAAATTTGATTGTACTTTTGGATTTTGCCTAACCATAATGGAGGTAATGGGCAGTATATGCTCTGGGATGATATATGCTTATTGTTGGATTTTAGTAGAGGATTAATGGGTGGGTAGCATAGGATATATTGGTTGACCAGCCTATGCACATCGTACAAATTTGATGGCATTTTTGGATTTTGTCTAATCATAATATTCTGGGGTGATAAATGCTCATTGTTGGATTTTAGTAGAGGTTTAATGGATGGTAGAATAGGGGTTGCCTATGCACATTTTACAATATTCGGTCTAATAATTTAAGAATTGAGTGACGTTATTTTTGAGTTTCTTCCAACCTAGATGAATCTAGGTGAAAATAAATGGCCAACCAATGGGTAGTGAATTCAAAAATGGGCATCTACAACTCCCTAGAATTTACTGCCCATTGGTTAGCCAAATATTTTCCCCTAAATTGATCTATTTTGGACAAAACCCAAAAATGACATCACTCAACTGTACTATGTGCATATGTTAGGCAACTAATATACCTGTGCGTTGGGGAAGTATACTTTCCCTGGTAGGCATATACAACCCCTGTCCATTTTCTTTCCATGGGCAGGTCAGTTATTTGTTGCCCATCAATCTTACATTAAAAAGCTATTCCCTAGAAAAACTAAATGAAAATGTGTAGGTATTGTTTACATGCTCATAATTTCACAAAGTTATTTTTAGGAATCTCGTCATTATTTGTTTTATCCATTTTATCAACAAAAAAAATTCCACTATTTTCATAACAAAAATGTTGCTTTTTAATATTATACTACTATGTACTGAACTTCATAGAATATATTATATTTATATATATATATAAATATTATTTATATATATTATATCAATTGTAGAATATATAATTAATAAATATCCATTCAATTTTTAGTATAAATAATTTAATAAATATAAATTATTAATTAATTTATTTTTAAAAATTATATTTTTATATATAAGAGAAAACGAATCAATTTTTAAATGGTTAAGATTTAAAAATAAATGTATTTAAAAGTAGAAGTGCACATTGGTATGATTCAAATTGTTTTTAAGAGATTGGCCACAAGAAAGGGTTCCATTCCATGTACTCACAATCTAAAGGAATCTTACAAATAATATGATTTTTTATTTTTAATAATAATATAATTTATTTACATTTATGATCTTTTTAAAATAAAAAGATAAGTGAATTTACAATTATGAAGTTTATTAGTGAGAAATAAGTTTTTATGAAAATTTAACCTCAGTTTCTAAAGGTGGTGATGGATGAAAAAGAATTCATTAATTTAATGACATGAAATAAGATTGGAGATCAAATGCACTTTTTCTTCTTTCACTCATATTAAATTATAATTTTTATTTTTTTAATTCATCAAAATTATAATTAGATTTATCTGATTGGGGATTTATCATGAAATGAGATGGATCAAATCTCTCGAGGTGCAAACCTTCTTTTTGGAGTGTAGAATTTTAGGAAAGGTTTATACAGGGATTCGATCCCTGAGGCATGATAGATCCAGAGTTCCAGTTGAGGGCAACATTGTCATATTTTCAAATTATCATTATTATGTATATGTTTTAGATAAACTTCATACTTTGAAATTTACATTATGTTTTCTTTGCCTTACATGACCATATAATTATGTTCTTTAATTTAGTCTATGTTGCTTGCCTTGAAGGGTGGTTTGTACATCTGTGTTTGGATATTTTGAGTGGTTTGTGTGTGTTTGGATGCTTTGAGTGGTTTGTGTGGTTATGTGTTAGGATTTGGATGGTAATGTTTGTGAAGGTTACAGTTTTTGTGTTATTTTTCTATGTGTATGTAATTGTCTATTAGTAATTAGTCAATGATGAAGAAGGAAGACAATCTTGTCAATAATTTGCAGGAGGATTGATACTGCACATTTATTTCATTTAATTTTAGGTATCATAGCTTTTTACAACTAATTAATTCTTATTAATGTCCTGCCAAGTATTACTAAATATTCCTTGAAGAGTAGTTTTAATTTTAAATTTGCTCAATTACCTCAATCTATTGAGATGATAGATATTGTTAATAGCTTTAATTATGAAAAATGAAGAAATAAATTTTTTGAATGCAAAGTAACAATGTAATAGTGTTGAATGGAAAAAAATCTGAATAATAAGAATGTAGTCAATTAAAAATAACCTTATTCTGATCATTCTCAAAGTATTTTCTTCTACTATTCTTATTGTCACCCCTCAGTTCTTTCATATTTCCATATCGTAAACCATTCAAATCTTTAACTCGAGCTATTGTAGTAAACACGTTACCTTTTCTCTCTTGCTCTCCAATATTAATAGGTTGAATTACTATAACAAAAAAATCATTGCACATTGTCAATATCTTTTTTGCTTATACTAAAATCAATCACACTATTAATGCAATCACTTTAAAAATAACGTACCATCATACATCTAGTTACATCAAATCAGAAATCAACATCTACACTGAAATAAATGCATCTAATGCAAGCAATCAAATATAATTAGAAAAAAAAAAAAAAAAAAAA